>JAACJM010000257.1:0-82777 GCA_013368315.1 Tetrapyrgos nigripes | reverse complement strand
AGACTGGCCTGTTGATCCTTCCAAATCTTGGTGACATAGTCAACGTCGTCCTGAGTTAGAGGACGGTTCGGAACAGTGGGAGAGGCAGTGTGACAGCTTTGGTAGGGCAATTCGATCCTTTGTGGTCTGCATTCGCAATGCGGCAGCTGAAACACATATGCATTGCCTTGGTACAAGGTCAATCTGACCTGCAAGCACACGGACTTCTGACATGTAAGGAGCACACGATCGGTAGGAAAGACAGCACGACAGCGGGGGCAGGTGCACGAGATGAACGGTAGTGGTCATGAGAGTTGGACGAGGAGTCAGTGTTCCTGGAAGACGAAGACGACGGCTGGTTGGAATACGATGCCGCCCTGAGAGCCTTCTCCAAACACTCTAGGCGGTCCCGTTCAGGCTTCTTGAATTTGCGGTACTCAGCGTCGTGGATTGTGATGACCTCCACCCACTTCTTTAAGTCCTGGCCCACCTCAACGTCGAGAACCTTCTTCTCCTCTAAGTAGTCTCTCAACCCAGCACCTGAACCCGCTCAATAGCAGTACGGAGAGCAACGAGAAGACTACTGTCACTCATGTGGTGAGACGCTCCTTCGAGTAGTTTGTTGTAGGCCATCAACGTATTAAATCAGGCTGAAGTCCTCGTCTCTGAACTTGGCGAGGTTCGCACCAGTGATGAGTCGTTCCGTGTTCTCCTTCCATTTGACACCCAGGACGTGGGAGCAGACAATCCTGGGACAAACAAGATATTTTTGATTTGTGACGCCAGTAATTGGCATACGGGCGCAATCTTGGCTTGGGGAAGTGACCTCAAATCTGCTAGACCTGTCAGTTTCGACTCCGCTCAGCTTTCAGGTGCAGAGCTGAATTATCCGGTGCACGAAAAAGAATTGCTGGCCATTATTCGTGCGTTAAAGAAATGGAGAGCGGATTGTATTGGCATGAAGGTATATGTATTTACAGATCATCGTACCTTAACAAATTTTCATGGCCAGAAGGATCTTAGCACCAGACAGATTCGATGGCAAGAGTTCTTGAGTCAGTATGACTTGGACATTTCTTATTTACCTGGTGATGAGAACACCAGAGCAGACGCCTTATCTCGCATTGCACCAGGTTCCTTGCCAGGTGAATCACCCCCATCTCGTCCTAAAGGCACATCCGCGCTCTGGAGACGTGCGTGTATCGCACCCATAATGTCTACCTCCATTGATGTTGAATTCTTGGATGCGATTAAAAAGGGCTACGAGACTGATGATTTTGTAAAGAAGCTCTCAGAGCTTCCTGCGTTACCTGCAGGTATAGAAAGACGCAATGGCCTTTGGTTTGTTTCAAACAGGTTAGTTATTCTGTCGACAGGCAACTTGAGGGAGACTCTTTACCGGTTGGCCCATGACAGTACAGGTCATTTTGGTGGGGACAAGTGCTACACATTTTTGCGCGACTCTTACTATTGGCCAAACATGCGTAAGAACCTGATCGGTTCTTATGTTCCGTCGTGTCAGGACTGCCAACGTAATAAAGGGAATACTGCAAAGAACCCCAAGGGTCCTCTTCATCCGCTACGTGTACCTGAAGGTCGGCTCGAGAGTGTCACATTGGACTTCATTGGTCCTCTTCCCGAAGATGAAGGTTTCAATTGCATTCTATCCATGACAGACAGACTGGTGCTGATCTCCAAATCGTGGCAACTCGCACGGATATTTCCGCTGAACAATGCGCAGTCTTGTTTTTCAACGAGTGGTATTGTGAGAATGGGTTACCCCTAGAACTGGTTTCTGACAGGGACAAGTTGTTTATTTCAAAATTTTGGAAAGCGTTCACGACGTTGACAGGTGTGAAGCTGAAGATGTCGTCTGCCTTCCATCCTGAAACGGACGGGTCCTCTGAACGGTCGAATAAGACGATTAACCAGTCCTTAAGGTACTACGTTTCGCGACAGCAAAAGGGTTGGGTCAAAGCCCTGCCCAAAGTCCGTTTTGACATTATGAACGCAGAAAACTCCAGTATTGGAATGTCTATGTTCCAACTAAAGACAGGACGCTCTCCATGCATCCTGCCTCCTCTGACTCCGCAAACCGAGCCTGGTACCACAGAGGAACTTGATGTTCGAGAGTTCCTGGACCGAATGTTCACCATAGAGCAGGATGCCCGTGATGCCTTGTTCGCAGCAAAGACTCAACAAGCTGTTCAGGCAGACAAACACAGAGGTTCGCCACCTACGTTCAAGGAAGGAGACATGGTGATGTTGTCAACAGCAAACTGCAGACAACAATATGCCCAAGCAGGTCAAAATCGAGTGGCTAAATTTTTCCCCAGGTTCGACGGTCCTTACAAAGTAATTAAAACTCACCCAGAAACAGATTTGTACACCCTGGATTTGCACAACATGCCTAAAGTTTTCCCGACATTTTATGTGGCACAGTTGAAACCTTTCGTTCCTAATAACGACAACGAGTTTCCTGGTCGTGCTCAAATTCCTGCACCGGAACCTGTCCTCGTGAACGGTAAAGCTGAGCATTTCATCGACCGTGTTATTGACTCACGCCGACACAGCCATGGGTGGCAGTTTCTGGTTAGATGGGTAGGTGAAGGCCCTGAAGGCAATGAATGGGTTCCCTTCTCATCAATACGTGATTGTGAATGCATTGATGAATGGGCTAAACGTGGTGGTGCAGGTCCTGAAGAAATGTTCAACGATGAGATTCCTCGACCTACTAACTATTATATCTTCCATTTTGTGCTTCATTTTTCATTACACAATACATTTTGCTTCAGAACGGGGAGGAGTGTAAACGTGTTGTGACGTTACACGATCACATGATCGTTACAGCCCTATATATATATATACTAGTCACATACAGTTTGTAACTTAACTTTTTACTTTATCTTCAATCACGACATGTTCTAGATTCTCTCTCATCTGATCCTCCTCTCGCTCGCTCTTGTGTTCCTGCTCGTATAGCAGGTTTTCAGATGCAATATAAATTCGAGAAGTGGGACAGTGGTTTCTATTGGTTGTTTTTCTGGGGTCCGGGATGGGATTTTATAGGCTCTGGTGCTTTAACGAGTGGAGGCGTAGGCGTAGCTTTCTGGGGTTTTGAGAAATTTATAGGAAGGCTTGCTGTCTCTGTATCTGCTGTCGCCCGAGTCGCCTTGCCTGTGCTTCATTACAAGCCTTCTTGCCTCTGTGAACTGTGAGGACTGACTTGACCCTTTTGAGCGCGCCCGGGTTGATGTACTCATTGCAGTCCAGACACTTGGGCGAACCATTTTCATTGGTCTATGACATTTCAGAGAAGTATAGAGTGGCCCATAAAACTTCCTACTTACCTCAATACTCGTCGATGAGTGTTTCCAGAGTGTGTCCGAAAGAAAACTTTTGATTTGATTTTCCACAACCTATCAACAGCTCCACTGCAAGCAGATGTCAAACTTTCTTAGCTCGTGCATAGCATCGCATTGTAATATTCATATGGGTTTAGTGCTGAGGCTTAAGCTATCTAGTATGTGTTAAGCAGGCATGGTACGGCTTGTACACTACTAAACGCAGTGGCAACTACGCTACTTACCTGGGGATAAGAGTTAGCTTGTTAGGCTTGTTAGAGGCTTGTAGAGCGATGTGGGTTAAGTGTAAAAAACTTATTATTTGGAGGACTATCTACAAGTCCTTATATACCTTTTAGGAGGTACAAATACATGTAAACTAATACTAGAGTAACAATAAGATTCTATTGTACTGGATAGAACAATGCTGGTTTCGTACACTATTGTAGTACTACACTTTATTGTTTATATAATCTTATTGTTCTATATATAACTACTACTATTGTTCTACATAGAATACGTTGATGGCTGCAACTGAATGCGCCAATTCAACACTCCCCCTTGCTAAGCAGCACGGTAGTGCGCGTAAGCATAGGTAGGCACTGTAAGCAGCCATGGAAGGAAGGGATCCAGTGCCTCGACGTTTTCAATGCAATTTCTTCAATTATAAAACTGAAGTCCTAATTGTTTCCTGAACTTCTCAAACTTTACTCGATCTAGAGCTTTAGTGAGTAGATCTGCAGGGTTATTGCTTCCTTCAATGAAGAATAACTTGACTGTCTCGTCGATGACTTTTTCTCGAACAAAATGATATCGAATATCAATGTGCTTTGTTCGTTTATCTGTGACAGGGTTTGATGCAATAAAAATTGATCCCTGATTGTCACTGTAAATTGGAATAGCATGAAGAGGATATTCGATTTCACTGAGAAGAGTCTTGAACCAACAGACTTGTCGACTGCAGTCACTAAGTGCCATGTATTCAGCTTCAGTCGAAGATAGAGCAACTGTCTTTTGTTGTCTTGACGTCCAGCTAAATGGTGCTTGGGCTAATTGTAGAAAGAAGCCAGTTTGAGATTTGCGAGTTCCAGGATCTGATCCCCAATCAGAGTCTGTATAGGCTGATAAGCCTTCTCCCCTCGACCGTTGTACACAAGAGCATATTTCCTAGTGCCAACGAGGTAACGGCAAATGTCTTTTGCCTTATTGTAGTGTTCTTGTGAGGGGTTTGCAGCAAATTGCGCAAGTTTTGTGACAGCAAAGGAAATATCAGGGCGTGTTCCTAACATTAAATAGAGTAAGGATCCGATTATCTCCTGATAACTTTGACGAAGAGTATAATTGACAGGAGTGTCTTCTGGAAGGGGAAGAGGGTGATAATTGCCAGGTAATGGGGTAGCAGAAGCTTTCGCATTTTGCATTCCATAAGTTTCTAGGATTTTATCCAGATAAGCGCACTGGTCTAAAGAGATCTTGCTGCCTTTCCTGGTAATTCTCATCCTAAGGAATTCTTTAGCATCGCCTAGATCCCTACATTCCCATCTCTTCATAAAGTCTCCTTTGAGTCGTAAGACTAAGGTTTTTTTAGCTCCACAGAATAGAGCGTCATCTACATAGACTACAGCAATGACGATAGAATTTTCAATAAGATTTTTGTTGGCGTCATAGTGTTTGTGAATGAAGATTCCGGCGTCAGAAATGATTCGTTTAAAACCAAGCTCCGCCATGGACTTATCAAGACTTTTCCACCACACAAGTCCTGCTTGTTTGAGTCCGTAAAGAGCACGAAGAAGCCGGACGACTTTATGCTCTTGTCCTTTTACTTTAAAGGCTTCCGGTTGTTCCATATAGATTTCTTCATCGAGTAAGCCATATAAGTAGGCTGATCGGACATCGACACCGGACACGTGCCAGCCCTTAAGTGCAGCTAAAGCGAAGATTAAGCGCACAGTCTCGAATCGAACAACAGGCGAATATATTTGATCAAAGTCTATGCCTTCGACCTGTGAAAATCCTTTTGCAACGAGTCTTGCCTTTTTACGACCATCAGTTTTGATGTCGAAGACCCATCGGTTTTTGATAACTTTCCTATCTTTAGGTCTTTCGACCAATTCATAGGTGTCGCGCTTGCGAAGAGCCTCTAGTTCTTCGCGGCAAGCGACTTTCCATTCCTCTTGCTCAGCTATAGGTAAGCGAGCAATATCTTTGAATGTCCATTCGCGAATATTACGAACATTCGGTTGACTCCCATCATTCTTCGAAGTAACTTTCTGAATAAGCAAGTGGGAATCGATTTCTCCAGGAGCAATTGCCTGCATAAGCAAGAAATTTATAGATACTCCCCCTTCACGGCATGGTTCTGCCATTTCTTCTGATTCAGGGCGTGCAGAGTCATCACTCTCGGCTTGCTGCTCCCCCTGGGGTGCGCTTCCGGATGCAGAACTAGGTCCGGGAACCTGTTGCTCTACAGCTTGTTGACGTTGGTTTTCTCTCCGAGCGTCTCTCTCTGCTTTAGCTTTTGCTTCCGCTCTTTTATCAGCTGCGATTTGAGGTTCAAGATCGCGTTCAACTTCTACAGGGTGTTTATCCCCATATCGTTTAGGTACAGTACCAGTACGCTCGCTTCAACGCGTTGGTTCTGTTGGTGGCCGTCTTTGTCTAGGAACTCTGGGCTTTCGAGGTGCCTGAGGAGGTGGTGTCTCCACTGGCGGTGGTGTTACCGTTCTTCTAGGCTCAGAGTCACTATCCGGGGACGAAGGCGGTGGATCCTGTTCAGGTTCGTCGTCACGAAGCTGATCAGGTCTCCTTGTTGAAGGGATGCGCGGAGGACGATGATTAAAATCTTCATCATCATCGTCAGGGATTGTTTGTGGTAGAGGAGTGTCATCGTTTTGCGACGACTCGATAGGAAGTTGTTTTGAATTACGAGATTGAGTTTTACATCGAGGAAAGAAATCTTCCTCAAACACGGCTTGCGGTGATGTAAATTCCGCATTGTTTGTACGCATGAAAAGATTTCCACGTTCTCCTGGTGCTACACCAAGATACGTCATGAGTTCTGACTTGGAAGCGAGTTTGTTCTTTCGAGTTTCCTCGGGTTTAAAGACGTAAGCTCCACAGCCAAAAACTCGTAAGTGATCGATACGCGGTTTCTCTTTTTCAAGCATCTCAAATGGAGTTATCCATTTGTGTCGTCGTAAAGGAGTACGTCGATAGACATACAATCCATGACAGACAGCATATTCCCACCATGATTCAGGTAGACATGCTAACTTCATCATTGCCAGTGACTTATCCATCAGGGTGCGTATAAAGCGTTCCGCTCGACCATTCTGTTGATGAATGTATGGTGCACTGTTAAGGATTTTAACACCCTTTTCGAGTAACATTTCTCGGTAGGTGCCTTTGATGAATTCACCACCCATATCAGACATCCACTGTTCGACTTTCATCTTATATTGAGTTTCTACCATCGCAAGGAACTGGCGAGTGGCAGTCAGTGGTTGTTTTTTGTCTTTAAGAAAACGTATCCAAGCATCTGAAGTGTAATCATCAAAGAAGACGATTATATACTTGTACTTGTGGTAGGATATCGTGGGGTATTCATGTAAATCCGTATGGATAATTTGGAAAGGACGAGTAGCACGTCGTTCGTTAGGAGGGTAAGCCTGTCTGGGAGTTTTGCCTTCAAGACAGCCTTTGCACAAAGGAAGTTCCTTAGGAATAATGAATTCAGGAGTGCCAAGGGTGTGTTGTCGGACATGTTTAAGAACATCACGAGAGGGATGTCCTATACGACGATGTAAAATCTCGTAGTTGATAAGATAAATCAAAAGATTGGCTTTAGAAGCGACAATTTTCGATTTGTGTGGAAGATAGTATAGCGTTTCTTCCGGTATATGCTTTGAGAAAGTCAAGAATGTTGTATTTCTCGAAATGGTGATATGATCGGAGTTACCGCGCATAAACATGTTGTCATTTAAGAATTGACCAACAGATAAGAGTCGTTGATTTAGATCGGGAATGTAATAGACCGGATATAATTTCATCACTCTTTTACGTTGAGAGATCAGGACTGTTCCGGATGCACGAATCTTCGTGAATCCATTGGCAGTTTTCACTGGAATTGGTTTTATATAACTCAATTCAACAAAGTCATTGATGTCAAACGTAAAATGCGCTGATGCTCCAGAATCAAGTAACCATCCATCACTGAAGTGGATTTTGACAGTATCAGATCTCTTTTTCTTACACTTCTGGCATAGTGAGAACAGAGTGCCACAGGCACATAAATATTTATTGCCGCCAGGGCTAGTGTACAGATCATTATAAATAAAAGGGGTTGTTAAACCCAGAGGAGCGGTATGTAATAAATATATACATGAAGAACCTGCTTCCAAATTACGAGCTGCTGGAAAAAGCGCATCAGTACTTTTATTCATAAGATTTGAATTGAGATCTGACCTGAGATAACCGTTGTCCAAGCCGGAGGGTTCGGAGTCTAAGGACCATCCATAATTATTTGCGGCATTGACGGTAACCATGACGGGGGTAGAAGGTCGTGGACTTGGAATTCCGTACGATGCGGTGTCCTCTACGGGTGACGTAGGTAGACTCATCCTTCCGACCGATGGCGGAGTCGACATGTACTCGAGGTCGCTGGTTTCGGATAGGCTCGGAGACATGCTCCGGAGTTCTGGCATTGAACTTGGAGTTGGAGCCCTGGAGGGTAGTTCCATCCCTCCTAGTCCGATTGTTGCGTCTCGCTGCCAATCGATTAGCTCGTCGTACCTTCCATCCTCGTTTTGGAGATGAGGAGTCAGCCATTCCCATCCTGTCGAAGTCGTGCCAGGTGTTGGGCTTGCAACACGGCTGGATGGCAAGGATTGAGTGGTCATGCCATTGGGATGTGCAGGCTGTGAGCCACTTGGCATCTCGCTGCGGACTGCAGCAAGGCGTTGGACAAGAGAAAGAGTGCCACGGGTTCCCGTTGGGGCAACGGTGTTCAGAGCTGTTCTGAGTGGTTCCCCATAGATGTGTAGGGGATCCTCGGGATTCTGGAACCTGTCCCCAAGGTGTATTGCGCACTCCATCATCTCGGCAGCAGGATCTGCGGCAAGACGGTCGATAAGTGGAACAGGTGTTCGGATGTCCTGAGAAACCTTTACACCTGACTCCGTCGTTGTGGAGCCAAACACACTTCCGAGTTCCGAAGTGTTCACCAGAGTGTCCTCGTTCCAGTTGGCATCTTCTCCTTGAGCGCATGCCATATCGGCATCTGAACCGGTCTGAGTTTCGGGATATTCGCTGTTCCAACCATTCCAGTTGCCAGCATCACCCCAACCATCAGATGATGATTGAAGGTTGTTCCAATAGATGCGTTCTGTGAGAGTGCGTTTAGAACGGGGAGCAGGGGTAAGTGGAGTGAAGGAAGGATCGGAATGAGACATGACGATATCTTCAAGAGTAGCAACAGTCTCACCAGATGGTCTAGCGCCAATATTGCGTGCAAGGTTGATAGCCCTTTTGGTACCTGTGAAGAAGGCGTCAAAAGGCTTTTCCGTTTCCATGAAGAATGGCTTACGGGTATCAACTGCAGCGGGCGTGTCGACGACGGTGACTGTGTGCATCATGGGAGACATATCACTATGAGCGAGATGTGCTTGGCCTTGTCTTTTGGCATGTTCAGACTTTCCAGCTCGACCTCCACGACGGAAATTGGCTTTTCCTTTGCCCTTTCCTTTGCCTTTTCCCTTGTTGTTCCCATTAGAGCCGCTGGCTCCGTTAGCGCCGCTGCTGCTGCCACTAGGGCGCTGCTGCTGCTGCTGTTGGAAACTAGGGTTACCGTCCTTTCATTTGACAGCTGAAAGACAGTTGGCTTGGGCTTTTCCTGAAGGTCCCTTGAAAGCTCCCTGGCGAGATTCCCAGATATTGACAATCTCAAACTGTAGTTCATCGAGATTTGCATTGTCAACCTCCTCGATAGTGTATTGAGTATATTGATTGATGAGATACTCATATCTGGGAGGAAGTTTGGAGATGATGAACATGACAATTAGGAAGTTGGCAACTTTCGTAATGGAAGTGGCTGAGGTGCCATCAGTGGGGATACCAGCGGCACTGACCCTATCGAAGTGCATGCGAATAAGTTCGATCGCAGCGCTAGGATTGGCATCGTTGGGAATAGTGATGGAGGTAGCACGTTTGAAATCCGTGTAGATTGCGGAAACACCAGGTTTCCCATAGGTCTTCTTGAGAAAGACCCAAATTTCCTTGGCGGTAGTCATTCCAAGCGTTTTCTGACGAACGGGAGGAGAGAGACGAAGTTTGATAGACCCCATGGCCTTATCGTTCTTCTCATCCCAGTCAGCCTGTTTCTTTTGAGCCGCCGTGATGGCCTCAGCTTGAGTCGCCATGTCTTCTTCAGTCAGAGGGGAGACGAGACTCACTTCGGCATCATCAGGGCGGTCAGTGCTAAGGACAGAACTAAGTCCAGTAGCCTGCAACCAGGAGATAAGGATGTCAGCCCAGATGTTGAAATCAACACCGGCGAAGACGGGAACAGTAGTCATCAGGACGTTGGAGGACATCTTTGATTATATCTGGGGAAGTCAACTGTCAGCATTTATCCATATGCAGAATAAGAAGGCAGCGTTAAATGCGCCATGTGAAAGTGAAGAAAGGCAGCGATGAACGCGCCATGACAGTGACTACTCCCCTAGATTGTCAACAACTGCAGCTGGACATAAGTCCTGCGCTGTTGGACATATCGTCAAGCCATTAAAGGCGATGCAGGCTGCCACAAAGGGCGCCACAGGCAGCCATGAAGGCGCCATCCAGGTAGTATGCGAAGTCTATGGTTTGCAGCCATTGAAGGCGCTCCCAAGGGCCTTCAGGGCCCATAACCTGTTAAGCAGGCATGGTACGGCTTGTACACTACTAAACGCAGTGGCAACTACGCTACTTACCTGGGGATAAGAGTTAGCTTGTTAGGCTTGTTAGAGGCTTGTAGAGCGATGTGGGTTAAGTGTAAAAACTTATTATTTGGAGGACTATCTACAAGTCCTTATATACCTTTTAGGAGGTACAAATACATGTAAACTAATACTAGAGTAACAATAAGATTCTATTGTACTGGATAGAACAATGCTGGTTTCGTACACTATTGTAGTACTACACTTTATTGTTTATATAATCTTATTGTTCTATATATAACTACTACTATTGTTCTACATAGAATACGTTGATGGCTGCAACTGAATGCGCCAATTCAACAAAATCCAATTTAGACATGATGTCTTTTAAATAGACGGTTGCTTGTTCCTTCTCTTCTCCCTCTAGTCCTTTGACCCTGTTAACCATGTCGGAAATATCCTTGATTGTGTTTCGAGATGAAGACGCCTGAGCTACTGTTACCAGTGGTGAAGATGCGGTTTCGGCTGTTCGAACAGCATGAGAGGGAAAGGTTCAGGGGATGTTTTGATATGACGTCCTTGGGAATGTTGGACATTCGTTGCTCATATGTCCAGTTTGTCTACATGTGAAGCATGCTCCTGCTTTTTGGAGTCGGTCCCTTTCATCGGGTGTCAGTCTCGGTGGATATTTAGTGTTTGAAGATGCACCTGGGACGTTGTCTTGGAAGGCGTTTACTTCCATACTTCTCATTCGACCACCTCCTGCACCTTGTGACCTCCTGCCCGGTTGTCCTTCCTCCCTTCTAGGTTTACTCCATGAGGTTTTCTCTTCCTGTCTTTCCAACCAAATCATGTGTTGTTTGACCGCAGCTTTTTGTAATGTCGCGAGGTCTTTGGGTTGAGACGATAGGTAGGAGATTCGGTCGACTAACCCTCGGGGGAGTCCCTTTCGATAGTACTTCATTAACGCCTTGTCGTTATAACCAGTATCATCAGCATATCGTTTGAATTGGGAGTTGTACTTATCAATATCGGCCAGGGTTCCTTCCATCCTAATGTGTTCTATTTTGGTTTGGGCCTGGGTTTCCCGAGCTGATGGTTTAAAGTCCCATAGGAACTCTCGCTTCACCTCATGTAACGTCCAGGGTTTTTTCCTCATTTTTGGTTTTGAGGCGGACGAGTCGTCGTTGGTACTTGTATATCCTTCATCACTATCACTGAAGTCATCTTCCCCAAAAACTTTTATCATCATGTTATGAGCCCATCGTCTTGCTTCTTCTCCTGAAAATAGCGTGAGGAAGAACGATATCTTCTTGCCTTCGGTAGGGTAGACTTGGTCATTGAGTTGGAGGTAGTTGTTAAACTCGGCTATCCAGTCTTTTGTCTGATTTCGGTCTCCTGTGAACTTTTCTGGTTTTACCCCTCGTTCTTTGGTGGTCGTATTAGGAAGCGCAGAGGACTGCGTGTCATTGTCAGATGGTGCGTTGTCATGGGGTGTTTGGGTTCTTCCCACAGCAGCTGTGGCTGAGGCAGGGTCTTCAGACATTTCGAGGGCAGCGTGAAGGGAATGGAAGTCGATTGGTCGTGAGGGGTTGACTGAGATGGGTTCTTGGACTGCACTAGGGGTACTGTCCGTTGGGGATCTGTTGAGGGGAGTTTGGGGTTCTAGGAGAGTTTCGTTGTCTGGGTTCGGTTCGTGGAATGGAGTTGGTGATGGGTTCTAGCAGGATTCGGATTTTCTGTGGTAGGTTCTAGTGGGAGTGATTGAAAGAGTAGGACTGGTTCGATACCAGCTGTTTGTTCCTCTATTGAGAGGGGTCGATTGTTTACAGAGAGTCAGTTGGGACACGGATGGACTGCGCAGAATTCCCACCAGTTCTCGTGTGAGAAGTAACAGTCTTGTTGGTTTCGGGGAAAATGTGTGTGGGGTCGTCGAAGACAAACAACGTGGGGGGAGGAAGTGCAACTGGGGTTCTGTGAGGCTGTACAAGATCTGGTGGTTCTAGGGATTCTGCTTCCGCACATTCACTCACTTCCGGGTTCTGGAAATAGGTGATTCCACTGTTCACCCGAAATGTCTTCCCAAGAGGTCAGCGACCTATAGTAGTTGTTCACTCTAGGAACTCGAGTTTGGAGATATTCGTGGTATTCTTTTCAGCAGAATT
This sequence comes from Tetrapyrgos nigripes, assembly GCA_013368315.1. Taxonomy (NCBI): domain Eukaryota; kingdom Fungi; phylum Basidiomycota; class Agaricomycetes; order Agaricales; family Campanellaceae; genus Tetrapyrgos; species Tetrapyrgos nigripes. Next base: position 70,375 of record JAACJM010000257.1, on the reverse strand, counting down.
CTGAGATGGCACTATCTTCGTAGTCAGCGTGACTGAACCAATATGGAAGGGTTGTATCTCCTAGTTGAATGAAGTGGCAAGTGTCTGCAATTGTGACGTAGCATGGAGAGGTGTTTTCAGGTGATATCTTTATTCGGAGGTATTCAAGGACGGTCACTTCACCTGAGATCCACGATCTTTCGTTGAGTATGATCCAATAGTCGTTGAGTGCAATAGCGTGTTCGTGTACTATTGTTTTAACTTCTTCTAGGTAGTTTGCGAAGCCGTCTGATTCTTCGATGGGGAAAGGATATATCAGTGGGGGTCGGGTTCATAAGTTGTCAAGGAAGGGTTCGAAGTTAAGGGCCAGTGTGCTTGTCAAGGATTTCTGTGTGGGGTCTGTTTGTGAGGTGGGTGTAAGTGAGTGAGTTCAAGTGTCAAGGTTGTCGGTACACTCAATAACCACCCAAGTCACACAATACGAGAAGGCTGATTTACAAGAGAAGTAGATTGATCAAGAGAGATAGAGAGATAGAGAGAAGTAGGCTGACTAGGCTCTACACTGTGTAGTAAGAGTACGGAGCGGAGATGAAGTGAACGAACTAAGGAATAGGTTACAAAGATCACAGGTATATAAGTAAAATATGGACAGATGGGAAAGAGTAAGTGATAATAGACGGTATCATGTGGAAATGTCAAGGGCAAGAGGTAGATGAAGGTACTGGATCATAAAGAATGATTGACAGTGAGAATGTCCATGGAGATAGGGATCGGAGGAGATAAGAATGTGAGTCATAGGTCTATGGAGATGGTAACTATAGACGATGATGAGAAATGGTTAGTATTTATGGGGTTAAAGTGGGAAATGGGTAGTAAAGGGGATCAAATAGAAAGGAAATGAATAGGCGGGGGACGATTCATGCCACTTTTGGCGACAGTTGGAGTCTCTTTGGCTTTCCCTTTACTCCGAGTCCGAGTCTGCTCTTTGTTTCCACTCTTCTTTGCATTCTGCCTTCCCCTAGCAGCTGTCTCCTTTGGTATCTCCTTAGTTTGAAATTTCCTGCATACCTTCTCCTCAAATGTCTGCATAGAGCTCCCAACGTCGGTGATCTTGTCATCCAGTATGCCAAGAAAAATGTCAGAATGGATCTGAAACTTGGCCAGGCAATGGAATGCTGCAAGGTCGAAAAGACAGTCAAGGATATTGTCGTTGTGTTCCTTCACGAGTCCGTCAAAGACAGGTATTGCAACCTGCAATCAATGTCAGCGTCTATGACCCCTCCAGCTGATATGAGAGTAACCTGAACCATACCTGAAGCATATCTTCAAAGTCCCGGGCTGCAAGTTGCTTCATGGCCGAAGTGTTGTTTCGCATTCTCTGAATGGTGGAGTGACCAAATGTAGGAACCATACGATACCTGTTCCACGTTAGAACTAGTCAAGCTCTTAAAGAACGTAACACATATCGTGTGTCCATTTCCTGTACAGTGTCGTGCCCATATGCTATAAGAATTTGTATGAGGTAAGTGAGTAGCGCCTTCCAGACGCCAAGCTCAAGCTCATGCAATACATTGGGAACAAACATCTCGTAAAAGTTGACACCAAACTGGAAAAAACGTATGGAGAAAGTGTTCTGAAGAAAGAGATATGAGCAAGTATCCTCGAAATAGTCAAGCTAACAATTTACCCAGACAGTAGTAAGACATAGCAGCTGCAACAGTCGTTCCACAGCTGCACAAGCAATGCGATATCTGTATTCAAATATCCACTTCCTCACGCTCTCAATTAAACCCCTTCGTTGCTCTGAATCAACCCGCTGCTGAGTCCGATGACGTTGACGGTCCCGAAACATTCCGAGTTGATGAATCTGTTCTTTTTTGACCAGACAATGAGGGCAGGGGCAGCCACCAAGATTGCGAATAGTAGCCAGAATGACCCTGTGAGATAGATTGAGAGGAGGGTATGTTAAATAGTCTAAATAAATACGCACTTTTCTGGATAGTCTGCTGAATAGGTGAAAAACCGAGGAAAGATTCTCTGGAGAACACCATCATTACAAACAATCTTGATACCGTGCTCATATGCCTCCATGAAATCTTGTCCAGTATGAGGGCCCAGATAGCTTGTACAAGCTCTTGTTTGAGATGAGTGAGGGTCGCTGCGTTGGCTGGAGCTTGAAAGTTTGCTCGATACACGTCCTGGAGATTGGCAGGTAGCTGGAGGCATATTAGCAGTGCGATCTTCAGGGTAAAAATGAAACCCACCTTCGGGATATAGGCCAGATGATTGACGGCAAATGAGGAGGGCTTGGAGCGCTGATACTTTGACTGATTCCCAAAGTACAGGTAAATCGGCCACATGGATTTCTCTCCGAATTGGGACAACTGGGTCTCATCAGACCATACCATCATTCCCACCAGCACATTTTCCACCACTTGTCCATCAGCTGTTTTCCGAGCTGTGTGGTGGTGCTGGATATGATTATATTCCTCGATGTAGGCGTCTGAATTGTAAAGTTCCTGATGAAGGCGGACATCATCATTGCGCTCGTGCAAGGTATCAAACTTCTGAAAAAGTTTGAAGGGCACGTAATGAAAGCCCTGCAATCTCTCCGACTGACAAACTTCCTTGATGATTTCCAGTGGTTTGCGATAGAAGACTTCATCCACTTCTAGCGAGCATGCCCTAGACTCAGACTGACAGAAGTTATCTGCAGGAGGGGTAACTTGATGGAAGTCTTTCTCCAGCCATCTTGAGCACTCAGATCATGCTCTGGACCGAGAGCCTCATCCATGGTCTTCACTACCACGTCTGCACTGAAACCCTTCAAATGCTCCTTGTCATAGTCATCTTGAAGGAGTACATCATTTACGAGGTTGTCGAGATCGGCAAGTGACTTGGAGTCATGTCCATTGTAGAACCAGCTCATGAGACGGAAAACGGTGGCATTGAGAAAAGGAGTGAAGATGTTTTTGTTAATGGAAGAGGTACTGTCAATGACGGCCTTCGCTGCAGATCTGAAGATAGAGAGAGGTTCAGCAGGTGGTGGGCATGGAAATCCCGGACCTTCGCACACTGCTGTGATGGGTGTCTGCGGGTCAGGAATAGACTTCGGCAACTGTGGGTAGGAACGATAAATGCCGTATTCGTTGGGTTTGGTGTTAATCCAGGTTTCGAGTGCTACAGGGGCCGGCTCTGGCTCTGGCTCTGGAGCTGCAGCAACTGCTGGAGGAGGCGTCGGGTGTTCGGGAGTAGAAGGTCGGAGCAATGGAGGGTATGCCTGAGTAAGACTGGGAAGTCTCTCCTGATGGCGAGTAGGAAATGAACGCTTCTGGCCTGTACGCAAGGGCTTCAAAATGTTTGGAAGAGGAGGAGGAGGCAGAGGAGTTGGTGATTTTTGTCTGGGTTTGTCATCTACAGACATTGGCGAGATGGGATTGTTGAGGTCAGGGATGGGCATTGGTTCTGACGTAGAAGCAGACTGTAAAATGATGTCAGGATCTGATCTTGTACCAGTGAAAAAAATTCCTTCACCCACCCCTGAGTAGCTGGACACATCACTTGCACCAGCAAGCCTTGGTCTTTATGAATAAGCTTCAGCTTAGGTCCTGCACCGGCGCAGTTGGGTTTTGCTGTCCAATGCCTCTGCCGGTCAGCGATACTTGGAAAATCGCCACCACATTTGTTACAGCGGTACATCTTCGCCATGATGAGAAGAAGCAATGAAAAAAAGAGCAATAGTCTATAGTTCATCTGCAAAAGATAGACACTGTTAGTGAAACCGGACTAGAGAGTTTAACATGCGCTTACATACCTAGACACGAACTTGAAAAGCTGTCCATGTTGTATCACAGTGAAAGCCATCCCTTTGCAGCCTTAATACAAGTTATTCAACAAACTGGCTTCCCATGCGGCTCGCTGTGTGGGACCTTGCGAGATAATTTGGACGTAGTGATTCGACACAAGAAGGTTTTCGCAGCTTGGTAATACTTCAGTAAGTCAAGTGGACTTACATATTGAGTGTACCAGTGTAAGTCTTATGTAATTCCTCTGTATATCCAAGGAATTACAAGTGTTTGCACTCAGTGCAGGCCACGTATCCATAAGTTGCCAAAATGCAATTAAAGACGGCAAGCGAGCAGTCCAGTCATCTGCAGCTAAGCTGACATTGCTGTAAGACATATGGAATATATCATCGTCCCCACCAAGAACATTGCTAATCAACAGAGAGTGGTATCGTCGATGATTAGCAAGAGTGACCTCGAAATCAGCATTGGACAAGGACCTGGAGGCAGTTGGAATCGTCAAGTCTGCTACACCGTCCAGATATTTCAACTGCACCTGAAAATTGATCCAGCTGAGCTCCTTTATCAACTTCCTTGCATGATGACCGTCTACTGTGCTGGTGGTTGGAGGAATGACTGCCTGTTGGGGTGCATAGTTCTGAAATACCGACTCTATCAGGTTGGTGGCCTCCTTGTGCTCCTGCGTTGAGGTATTGTGAGGGGTGTCTTCCTTCTTCCATAGACTGGTAGCCCCAAGCCCGAGCAACTTCTTCCAAACCCCGGCAGAAAGAGCAGAATGATTAACGCCATTCGCTCGAGCATGCTGGATCCATACCGAACACACGTGATTCCATTGTTGGAGATATGCAACTCGACGTTGAGACTCATCTGGGCCAAATATGGTTGCAGGATCAGGAACAATGGTGACTGCTTTCCGCAAAGTACCTGAACCCTGCACTCTTCCAGGATGTGACTTGTCAATGGTCAGGTTAATGTCTATCCAGGCTTGGATATTAGGGGGAACCCATTCGTGCCAGAGCAAGTCAGCAAATCGATCACGTTCTGTTTTAGGAGCTAGAATAGCAATGTTAGAAAGAGACAGAAAACAATAAAAGAAGCTGCTCATGATTTGTGCGGGGGTGTTTACCACTTGAACGATTAGTACTGTCATAAGGTTTCGTTGACCGCGTGGAGGTAGATGTACGGATGGGACCAGTAAAAGAAGGTTGGGAGGTGGAAGTGGAAGTGGAAGGGGAAGATTGGGCAGCAGAGAAGATACAGCTAGAGCCTGGGGAGTATGAAGAAGTATATTGACCCGGTAGATGCATATTCTCAAAAGGGCTGGACACAGCAAAGCACTCGACAGATGCATGACGGATGGCAGAAAACTTGTCATCAGCACCAGCCTGCCCTGTGTATATTACAGGATATGGTGGGTTTGCAGCCTTGAGGTCCAGGTTAGGAGGAGTTAGCATCTGCGTTTTCAAAATACGCTGCACAGTGAAGTCATTGTAGGGCCGAATGTAGTAGACAGGAAGCCCAGCTCTCCAAAGCATGAGGGCGTCTCTGTCATTCCAAACGAAGGCTCCTAGACAGTGTTCGGCTGCCTGTGGCCTGTCCACGCCAGATTCCATTTGAGCTTGAAAACAGTCTACATGGTCAAGGATGGCGACGGAATAAAGCCAGCTGCGCTGGATCTCAACGACTCCCTGACGAAGGTCATGAAGTGGGCTTGGAATATAAGATACTTGGTGATGGCATACAGTGATGGTGGTGCCGAATTCCGCCAGCAGTGAGGCGAAGTGGTCCTCGGTTGGATGCTGAGTGATGAAAGCATCCACACTCTCTCGCAGTTTGTCCACAGACACAGTAAGTTCATCGCTGAAAAATGGTGTGATAGTGGTCGCTTTGGATGTCGTAGACAGACCCGGAGACAAGAGGTGGTCGCCAACGACATACCACATGCAACTATCTGCAGCGTAGGTATCTGTCATATGGACTGCTGGCCAAGGAATGCACAGAATATAAGGATGCTTGGAGTTGAATGGTTGTGGCCACTGGATGGGATCATCGTCGCCGTAACGACCATTCTCTTGACGGTAGAGATCACGAGTGGAGCCAAAAGGTGGGAAGGGGATTTTGCGCATGTTGGGAGTGGTGATGAACTCGTGGGTTCTAGGGTGCAAAGCAGCAACCAGACCATCGCTGAAGGTAATATAATCTACATTGGAATAAGTTAAGACAGCCTGAAAAGGCAGACTGCTGCATACCATACAAATCTTTATTTCCAAGAAGATCTTGAGTGGAGAGCTCGGGCATGATTGGCAAGGAAACAGTTAACTGTAGAGAAAACGAAGTATATTGAGCAGAGAGCCTTGGTCAAGGACATAACTCACCTTTTGTACAGTAGAGAAGTTTATTTGATCGTTCGTCTAGTGAAGTTGAAAGTGCATAGTATAATCTAGGCAAAGTCAGTACTGTACACTTTGCAACAATGAAATAGAATAAAGATATAGGCCTCGACAATAGTCGAGCCTTTGCACATGATGAAAATCGCAGCTACTCACTTGCACGAGAAGTCGAGAAGTAAGGTACCAGGGTCCAGAATAAGCGAAGGGTAAAGTGCGAAGGGTCCAGTGGTACACTCGACAAATGTTGAGGTGTGGCACACAATGAGTATTGCAGCAGAGTCGGTAGAGGAGGTCGGTGTTGCTGACGATGGCCGCTTGTGGCCTCTTGATGATCGTGGTACTAGAGAAAAGTTGGACTTAGACGCGGTGGCGGAATCAGTGTGACTGTGACATCATGTGTCACGCATCATGCTAATATTGGCGTGTCAGGCCTCTCAGCTTTCGTCTTCCATCTAGACTCCTCCTCCTCCTCCATCCTCTTGTCTTCCTTCCCCTCCTTGCCTGGACCTTTGTCCAGTGCATGCTCCGACATTCGTCGGATGCAATCGTCGTAGTAACTCCAACCACTCATCCCACAAAATTGGATCCATCCGAGTCATTCTCCAAAATTCGAATGATGGTATGCCTCTTCATCATTCTCTCATCACCTTAGTACATGCTGACTTCCATTTTTTGCAGCTCCGACGTCACTACTCAACCAGGATCCCTCAAGACTACGTTGTATCCGGCTGAATCTTTATGGTTCCGCGGATGTTCACCCAGATATTCTACCTAGTACTTCAACCCATACTTTCAAGTTGTGAGTAAATACATATTTCAACTTCTGCCACGATTTTCATCGTGTGCAAAGGCTCGACTATTGTCGAGGCCTGTATCCTTGTATTGTATTGTGTGTACATTGCTAATTTGGCCTTAGTAGATCTATGTCCTTGTTTCGCATTGCCAAGTCAATATATGCCCCTAGGTCAGCCTTTGCAACCTGCCAAAACCTTTCAATAGCTACCTCCTCAGCCAGCCCCTGCAACCAACCACAAGTGCCATGGCACGTCCGAAACAACGTTAAACTATGCACATGGATGTTGCTGATGATGTCTCTCAATCAACTTCAAATGGGAAAGGTGACGCACCTCGGTGTGGCGGGTTACCCCTTAAAGGTTTCTCCTGGTGTGATGCACCGGCCTATTCGTTTTGCCCCATTTCGTAGTTATGTCCCAAATTCAATCTGGACTGTACATTACAGAAAGATTCCTGGTGAGTATTTACATATTTCGGACTTGCAATCTCTGCCACGATTTTCATCATGTGCAAAGGCTCGACTATCGTTGAGGCCTGTATTTTTCTATTTTATTGTGTGTACGGTGCTAATTTGGCCTAGTAGATTTAGCTACTGGTCACTCGCTATATACCTTTTGAACACCCGTGCAACGGGAATACGAGGGTGTATATAGCGTCGTCATGGTCACACCAAGTCTCGTTGAACTTGATATCACCAGACCACACTTCGCTCGGCTGGCTGGTTTGTTGATCTGATGTCATCTGTGTGTCCACTCTTCGATTGGACCAACTCCACCTCGGACCCTTTATATGATGGAATCATGTTCATATCTTGACCCATATTCGCCATTTCTCACCCCCACATGGACCATTTGCATCCCAATATTTGATCATCGTCTGCCTCACTGCCTTCTCGACCTCCTGAACTCATTTTTTGTATCAATCAGCCTCCTACCCCTCCTGGAGGGACTCGTCTTCTATCCACTGGACCATTCATCGATAAAAGTGGCTCTGTCGGTGGCCAGGCATTCATGTATGACGAGGATCCTAATGGGTTCACAGTCATCCATGATCCAGTCACCGATTACTACAACCAACTCGAGTATCTCAACGGCGCTCGCGGTGGCTATGCTGACCAGAGATCAGTGGAAAGCATTGAAAGGGAGGATAGAAACTGGGAGGACCATTCAGCACAACACTTCTGGGTTCCATCAAATTTGCCCTCCTGTCATTCGGAAGACCTTCCCATCCAGCTGGGCTCGAGTCTTGCAGAAGATTCTACATCCTATGATTACAGTGAGTGATTGTTGATTGTAGTATGAATTTTTGTTGTGCTAATTGTTCTTTTAAGCCTTAGACTACGATGAACACCAGCCAGACTGGTCAGATCTGACTCCGCAAGAACAACAGGAGCTGCTTGATCAGAAAGAGCAAGAAGATCAGCAGAAATGCCAGAAATGAGAGGAGGAGATTGAGACCCAGAAACGCATGGACGAAAAGTTCCGACAAGCAGAACAGATTCAGACAGCGTTTCAGAGCTTTTTTCAGCGGCAAAATTTCGTTCCGTCCCCGTCCAACTCACCTCTTCATTCGGCGTATGAAGGAGGCTCCGACTCCTCTCAGCTGGGCTCACATTCCCCACAGTCTGCCGAAGCTGAAGACAACCATGTTTTCGATTATTCTGGTAAGTGATTGTCAATATACGAATACTGGCAGTAATAACCGTTATTATAGAACCATGGCCAGAACACCAACCAGAGGAAGACGAGGTTTCCTCACAAGCCCAGCGAGAGATGGATGAGGCAGACCAGAGGGCGAGGGAGGATGAGTGGGCAAGAGAGAAGATCGTCAGGAGAAGTAAGTCAAAGAATTTCTTTCTTTGAACATATATTAATTTTTCTTCACCCAGATTCACCTCAATGACAAGCGAGAACAACTGAGAATTATGACCCCTCTTCCCCTAGCTCTCGTGGTATCAAGCGCAAAGCTCGGGACTCTGAGACCCCAAGTCCCTGCAAACGTCGCCATCTCCAGAACACTGACCAGGCGAATATATGAATTTGGCACTGTGTTTCCTTGCCTCCTTGCTATTTTACTCTACATGACGAACCTGATTTATCTCCTATTGATCTTGTAAATTGTACTTTCTCTACTACAGATTGTAAAAAAAAATTGCTCAATGTCAATTGTGTCCATAGCTGATCCCTGTATGTCCTAGTGCTGTCCTTGTGCTTGCTTTCCCTACCTTTATGAAAGCCCTTACGCTTTCGTTACTTTTATGAAAACACTTCCTTTTGTGACTGCTTTCCTTCAATCATTCTTTTTATCCTGGACTCCTCATCGTCTATTATCATGTGCGCACTGAAATCACCGTTAGATCAAACCTTAAGCCAAGGCCTCAACCATCACCTCAAGGAACATGGAATTCAAGAGTAAGTGATGCCACTCTGTCTATCCCTTTTATTTTTGCACATCTGGACCCAGGAGTACACAGTCACGACCCTGGGGCAGTGGAAAGTGGTCCAGACGTGTCTGACACGTCTTCTGTTATCGTCATGCAACAAAATGCTGACTTGCTCTCTTTGCAGATATGTGTTGTCTTCGAGGAGGCAAAGAATTTGCCGGCTGTGATGCTTTGCAAGAACGCGACAAAATTCTACAATATGCTGAATACATCCAGCTCAATCTCGACGCTACCAACCTCTACCACACTGCCTACCAAGCGCAGCAACTTTTCGAGGACGAGAATCCCGGAGCAACTGATGAGCCAGTTCCCTTGGCCTTCCCCACCATTGGCCTCCATACACGACCAACTGTTCCCAAAGTCATGCCGCTCACCGAGCTTGCAAAACCACCCACTTTTAAACTTCCACCTAAACCCGAACGCACTCCCTACCAACCCGATTATACACTGTCCCCCAAACAGCGCAAGAACCTCAAATCACGTACAAGGAGGACCTCCATCTGCTTCGACCAGAGGCAGGCGAAACAAGTCCAGGCCCAAAACAGTAATAAAGCCTGTGCAATCGTCAAAGCTACCATCTTAGTCCGCCTCCGAGTCAGTTTCAGAAGCCAGCTTGAGTGCCAGGCAGGAGTTTGGACTGGCTCGAAGGCACCTTTCAATGAGGAGAAGTATTCGTTGGCAGATTTGAAGGCGAAGGGGTTCAGGATTATTGAGTGGGATGGAGAGTACGTCCTCACAGTCTTGATACTTTAGTTTTTTCTAATTTATCTCTATTCTCTAGTATTAACAGGATCATCGAGGATGAGAAGCATACCCCGCTTATCCTCATGGCTGCTGCTCCCAAGAGCTCAGACTGGCACAGCAACGTCATCCCCAGTTTGCAGTCTATCTTCTCATGGGCTTCCACTCGTTTGGCATGGCCCATCGGCATGCATCGCCGAGGCAAGCACAAGTCGGTTCCTCTGACTGACGGCAAGTCATTTGGCAGTGGCCAAGTTAAACCAGCCAACTTCACCCATACAGTCGGCAACTGTAAGGTTCTGGACCAGCTCTGTGCTGATCCCAACGTCAAACATGTAGCGGGTCTCATTGATCGTGCGTCCTCATTTTTTTGTCTCTTTGTTTATCTAATGTCATTTTCAGAGTACTATAAGACTTTCTTCCCTCATCTGTACAACCTCTATCACAACGTATCAGAACGACTTCATGAGCACAACCTGATGCTCAAGAAGATGTTTGACAACTCCGTGTTTGCTTCTGCTAATATCAACTTTGACAGTGCCGTCGCTTTCCGCCATTTTGATCATCTCAACCTGCTCTTTGGGCTTTGCGCCATCCTTCCTATTGGTACCTATCAGTACAAAGAAGGTGGGCACCTGGTCATTTGGCAACTCGGCCTCGTTCTCGAGTTTCCACCAGGGTCAGTCATTTTCCTCCCTTCTGCTCTACTCAAGCACTGCAACTCTACCATTGGCCCTGAGGAAAGCCACTCATCAATCACTTTCTACTCGGCTCTGGACTTTTCCGCTGGTGTCACAATGGTAACATGAGTGATAAGGAATTTAAGGCAATGGCATCGAAGGCGCAGAGGAAGGTGTGGGACGAGCATCGTGAGAACCTATGGAAAATGGGGTTGGATTTACTTCGCAGCAAACTATGGTCAACTTCTAGTACTAGTAGTACTACTTAGCGTACTCCTGTAATACTTTTTTGGACTATTTTTGCCATGTATCGATCTTTTCACATTAATCTTGAAAGATAATTGAGCGTGGGATAAGTCCAGCAATACACCCGATAAATGTCGAGGTTTGGCACGCAATGAGTATTGCAGCAGGATTGGTGTTGCTGACAATGGCCTGTGCTCTTGATGTACTAGTACAGTCATTCCGGCGAATGGGACAAAAAGTTGGACAGTGTCCCATTGGCTTCTTCAACAATGTTTTATCCGTCTTACATACTTCAAATCATACTTATATCTTAACTCTCAATGTTTTATCTGACCTATGTACCTCAAATCATACTTATATCTTAAATCTCTCTTTGTACCAGAGATACAGTCTATATCTTGGGACTTAGTACTAGTAGACGCGGCCCGAAACCGATGTGACTGTAACATCATGTGTCACGCATCATTAATATTGACGTGTTGCACACGGCATCACCATGTTGCCACTGTCAACGTCTTCCCCTCACCTTCCCTCTACCTGTCTTCCTTCCTCTCTTCCAGTCTCTATCTTCCTCTTCGTGCCTGGACATTCATCCAGTGCCTGCTCCGACATTCGTCGGATGCAATCGTCATGGCCAGCAGCTGAAAAAAAATACACAAAACTGATCCCAGGACCCTTTCACATAGTACTTTCATCGACGTATGCCTCTTCATTTTCTCAACCCTGCAGTGAATACTAACGTCAAATTTTTCTCAGCCTCTGGGGTCACTGCTCAACTCTCAAAACTACGTTATAGTCCCACGGCGGACATTCCATCAAGTACTACTACTCTACATTCTGGTGTCAAATCTTACAGGTGAGTACATCCATATTTCTAACCTCTGCCACGATTTTCATCGTGTGCAAAGGCTCGACCTTTGTCGAGGCCTGTATTCTTTTATTCTATTGTGTGTGCATTGCTAAATTTGGCCTAGGATTTACGCGCTTCTCTGGTCACCACCAAGTCAATAACGTCCCTAATAATCGTTAGGGCAGCGTCTGCAACCCACCAAAACCTCTCAATAACTACCTAAGGTATGGGTTTTTCTTGTCAATACTCTGTTCAATGCTGATCCTTCAATTTTCTATAGCCTCTTATATCACTTACTCCTTGGCCAGCCCCCGCAGCCAACCACAAGGGCCATGGCACGTCTGAAACGACGTCAAACTATGCACATGGATGTCACTGATGCTTCTCTCAATCAACTTCAAATGGGAAAGGTGACGCACTTCGGTGTGGTGGGTTACCCCTCAAAGGTTTCTCCTGGTGCGATGCACGGCCTATCGTTTTGCCCCGTTTCATATGTGTTGGCAATTCTTCTCATTTTGTTGAGGCTGAAGAGCCCAGTGACATCAGTGCAGACTATGCGCCATGGCAGCTCGTGCAATTGGGCTAGCAAACTACTGAGCCGTGGCATTTCCAAAAAGACGTTAAACTATGGCATGCGGAACGTTGAACTAGTATGCCTCCTCATTCTCTCAATACTGTAGCTCATTACTGATCCCAATCTTCTGCATTCTCAGGTCACCACGACTAGGATATCTCAAAATGAGTTATGTCTATTCAATCTGGACTGTACATTACCCAAAGATTTCTGGTGAGTATCTATGTATTTTGGACTTGCAATCTCTGCCGCAATTTTCATTGTGTGCAAAGGCTCGACCATTGTCGAGGCCTGTATTCTTCTATTTTACTGTGCGATACAGTGCTAATTTGGCGTAGTAGATTTTGAACACCCCTGCAACGAGAATACGAAGGTGTATATGGCGCCGTCATGGTCACACTAAGCCTGGGTAGCCCAGGATCCATGGCTCATCACTGTGGTTTTCCAGAATGATTGGTCTTGCTGATCCCTATGGCTCATTGCTGTAGCTTTTCCTGGTGGCTCTGGAGCCATGCCACCCAACACATTCTTACCCTTCTGACTCCTCCCAGCCAGGCTCACATTACACACAGCACAGTCCCTGCAAACTTCGCCATCTTCTGAACACTGACCAGGCGAATATATGAATTTGGTGTTGTCATGACGCACACGTTCACCTCGCTTATCGTAGTACTCCAACTTCAACCAATTCCCATACATAGTACTACGCATCCAACATGTCTCGATCTCCTTCCCTAGGTCTCTCTGACCTTCCTCCTACCCCAACTGACAGCCCACTTACCCTGCCTTTACCTCTGCCGTTTATCGAAATAACAAATCAAGTGGATATCATCGACCGGCGCCGGACTCCTTATCAGAATTATTCTCCTCCAGGCACGTCTGATCCGCCAACAATCGACTACTTTGAGCTTTCGCTCATGGACACCACCTTTGCCATCTCATCATCCTTCCAAATGACTGATTATGGCTATCAAGTGACTGGTGATTTATTGGGTGAGTTGCTTCACTTGAATCTATCGAATAGTAAATTGAAAAACTGACCAAACTGTCTTGCAGTACCCTCGTTCCTCAGCGCATCTACAAATGCAAGCACATCTGGCATCAACAGGTGCATCCAGTCAGACACTGGGAGTGATGGTGACAATGAAGATACGCATGGCTCAAGTCAAGCTTTGGTTAGTTGTAATTTTTTTGTCCTCCTCTCACCATTGATATCCATTCAGAGCCATGACGAGTGTCCGCATCAACGACCAATCTTTTCAATGACCGTTTCAGACATTTATATGGTAAGTCGCAGTCAATCTGGCTTCAAACCCCTGACTGATCAATGTACAGAGTCCTTCGTCTAATCTCTGGATAGAATCGGCCATTGAAAATGCAGCTCTGTCTCTGCCAACATCCCGGATTCCTAGTCCCACCAACACCGTCCAAACGTCTAGTCCCATAATTAATCCTCGGAAGTTGGCATCTGAAAATCAGCCCATCCTTTGCTCTTCTGGCTCAGATGTTCAAGTTAACAAGTGTTCCTGCTCGCCTAGTACTGCAGCAAGCCCCCGGAAACGCTGCCTTTTTGACAATGTCAACTGATGCACGTTTTCGAGTGCTATACATGACTCTCCAATATGGATTTGCAATTAGATCCCACTCATGCCCTACGTTATCGCTTTTGCTTTCCATTGCACTGTAAATGTATTCCCGACTGAGAGGGGTAATTTGGTTTACTTACATTCAAACATTCAAATGTTCAAACGCTTACTATATACATACTTTTCTATATCTACTCGCTTTGGTCTTGATTGAATGCTGTCTTGTCCAAACTCCCCCCTCTGCTCTTGTGTACAGTGGGTCAAAAAATTGTCCACATGTTTCGCATTTTTGGAAAGATTGCCAATTTAAGCAATACTGAGTAGAGATATTAAAATGTGGTCAGTGATGGGCAGAAAGCCCTTGATAAACGCTACAATATTCTGTCTGTTTTGTCTTATTTGGCTTAAAACTCATGGAGATATGACTGATTTAAAATGGTATGTCATTTGGACAATTTTTTGACATGCAAGTGAAAATACAGAAAGTGCTAGCTCAGTACTTGGTATGCCCTCCTTTGGCCTTCAACACAGCCTCAATCCTTCTAGGCATGCTCCTGATCAATTTCTGACAATCTTCTTCTGTGATTTCATCCCACTTTTCAGCTGCTCTGTCCCATATTTCCCAAACTCCAGAGGGTGCTGTGTCATATCCATTGAGCTTGTGTTTGAGGGTTGTCCAGAGGTGTTCAATGGGGTTCAGGTCAGGAGATTGAGCAGGCCAGCTCATGCAATGGATGTTGTTGTCTTCAAACCACTTGGTGGCCAGTTTTGACTTGTGTTTAGGATCATTGTCTTGCTGAAAAATGGCCACCTCTGGATCAACACCCAAAATATCCATGCTCTCCAGAAGGTTGTTCTCCAAAATGTCCACATACTGCTCTGCATTCATCCTGCCCTCCACCTCTGCCATGTTTCCAACTCCTTCCCACCCCATACATCCCCACACCATGATATTTCCTCCTCCAAATTTGACTGTTTCCACCACATTTCTCTCTCCCAAGGATTCACCCTTCCTCCCCCACACATACTGCTGTCCATCTGACCCATATCGATTGATTTTAGTCTCATCTGACCAAATAACCCTTTTCCAGTCATCCACAGTCCAGTTTCTGTACTTCTGTGCAAAGTTTAAACGAGCCTTCCTGTGAGCTGCAGTGAGTTTGGGCTTCTTCTTCGTTTTAGATGTGTCCACATCATGCCTGAGAAGGGAATTTCGAATGGTTTGGGTGGAGACAGGTTGGTCAAGGAGGGGATTGATGTTTCTGGCCACTTCTGTAGCATTTTCAGCTTTGCCAGTGTTGATTTGTTGGATAGCAGCACGTTCATCAGTGGTAGACAGCTTTCTAGGACGCCCTGCTTGATGGTTCTCCTTGTCAGGATACATCTCTTTGGCCAGAGAAGCAATCTTTGACTTGGATACCCCAGTTTTAGCAGAGATTTCCCTGGATGAAGCAGAAGTTTGGAGGAGAGAGAGGATATTGTCTTTCTGGGTGGATGTGATGGGTCTCATGATTTGATGAGGGCTATAGAACAACTGGATGCCCTTATATATGGTCCAGCTGGCAGCTATGATATCATTATGATGTAGCCATTGCATCATTGTACAACTCCACTTATGATGTCATCTATGAGACATCACATAGTTACAATACTGATTTTGAAGTGGCAACTCAAAAAATTGTCCAAATGACATACCATTTTAAATCAATCATATCTCCATGAGTTTTGAGCCAAATAGGACAAATAAAACAGATTATTGTAGCTCTTATCAAGGGCGTTCTGCCCATTACTGACCACATTTCAATATCTCTACTCAGTATTGCTTAAATTGGCAATCTTTCCAAAAATGCGAAACATGTGGACAATTTTTTGACCCACTGTAGTTCCCCTTTCATGTTTTTTCTTGTCTAGAGCTCAGAGTCATACCTTTGTCGCAGTAGTATTGGAGTGGGGCCATTCGGCTAACTGTATTTATTCAAATGGTTACAGTCATATGTTTGGTTTTTGGAGCCTCTTATAATCCCGTCTCTACAATATTTTCCTCTTAAACCATAACCACCTCCTTCTACTGACTTTTAACAGCTCGATTTACGCGTTTCAAACCGAAAACCCCCATATGAACACAACAATGGGCAAACATAAGGCCAGAGCAAGTGATCAGGCCCCTGCACCACCCCAGGGCAAGAGGTGCCGCATTTGAGATATCACCAATACGAAGACAATGCCGGTAACTGCATCAGTACCTGCACCAAAGCAAAATCCAGAGTCGAGTCAGGGAGCACCTGAGGCTCAACCTCAACCTGACAGCAATGACGGCAAGGAAGAGCCACTTCCACAACCTGGTCCAACCTTGACCGAGCACCTACGGAACAAACGACATTTGCGGAAACGGCAGGGGTAGGTGTCGTCTCTTACTATGATAGCCACGCTGAAGAATCCTCTAGAGCCAAACCTAGGCAAAACATTGACCACTTTCGCTCTGCTGCCCGTCGGATGGTTGGAATCTTCTCACCCTGGATTGATTGGTATCAGATTCTCTGTCTTGGGATGCAAGACGAGAACATGATCCAGCCAAGAGAAGTTGCTACGGAAGATCCGTGCGAGTTGTACGTACTCTTTGTCAACACCCTTGATGTGCTGCTCATTCTTTTTATCCTCTAGACAAACTATGCGCAACGTTTTTGAATACCTCAAGGAGATAATCCCCAATCTACTGGAAGACCTGGAGAACTGCGTGGAGAATGACTCTCTTTGTGAGCTCGTTGGATCGGTGCGCAATGAATCAGCTGGTATTGCCTAAAATAGCTGATCCTTTTGCGAACAGATGAATGATGCAGCCAGTGGTGTTATTTCCCAAGATATCTCTTCACTCAAGCTTGCGATACTTGACTACGCCTGTGACTACCTCTGCATCTCCCAGTTTGACCCTCCCATTAATGCCAAGGCAAACAAAGGTGAAGAACGAGGATGGAACCATCCCCAACTTGCCCGACTCTTGGTTCCACCTACGAAACTCAATGCTTTTCTCAAGAATCCCAAAGACTACTACCTTCTTCTCATGCATGCGTGTATATGGCTAAATACCTTACAGATTCATTTCCAAGGTCCAGGAAAACACAATAAAAATTAGTCACAAGCATTTTCCGTCCTTCTTCTACTGGGATGCAGGGCAGGAGGCCTCACAAGGTCCCAGGTATGCGGGGACACACCCTCTCACAAGTGATTTGCTTTATAAGGTATGTTGATAACCTCTCTTCACTTCTACCATATCTTACTGCGTGATTGACAGGTCTGGGTTCACTTGTTCTGTGGGGAGAGCAACGCTGCGCAATTTGATCCTGCATCAGGAGAATGTTTCAAAGTCCTCCACGCTGGGAAGGTATGGCAATTTGGCCTCAAGACCATCTCCTATTCTCAGATTGCGTACACCACCTTAATGGTATTGTGTATTTCTTTGCTCAATAGTCATGGTCTCACATATCGCTTTTTCTTAGGTGTGGCATGCTCTAAGTGCTTCCAACCACTGGCGCCTGGATGATGGTGCTGTACACAAGCACGCGGCATTTGATCTCGTCTCTGGCTTATTTGAGGATGAACAGCTGATTGACGAGAAGTTCAACAAAAAGTTGCTCGAGGACTGGAATTGGTAAGTGACATTTTATTGGTTCTCTACCCTTCAACTCAACATACTGTCTTCTCCAGGATGGTAGGCTGGATGCTCCCTGGACTTGAAGACAACAACGACCTTGAAGATGATGACGATGAAGACTCGTTCCTCAACCAGTGGCAAACTCGCAATAAAATGATCATTGAAGAGGAGGCCGCTGCTGCCAAGAAGGCTGAGGAGGAAGAGAAAGCTAAAAAGAAGAAAGCTCGAAAAGAGAAGGCTAGAAAGAAGAAAGCTAAGGCGAAAGCTGCTCAAGCAGCGGAGGCCGGTGGTACTGAGGGTCTAGAACCCGACAATGCTGACAACAACAACAACAACAACAACAACAACAGTGACAACGCTGACAACAACGGCGACGCTGATGACAACAACAACAACAACGATGATGATGATGACAACAACAACAACGACAGCAACAACGACAATGACAACGACAACGACAACGACAACGACAACGGCAACGGCAACAACAACAACAATGCTGCTGCCGCTACCAATGCTGAAATTGCCCCTGCCTCTACTGGAACTGCAGGCCTGACTGCTCCATCGCCAGAGGAGTCTTCAGATCAACGTAAGCCAAAGGTGTGTCTCAGGCTTGAAATAAGGAATATATAGTTCTAATCTTTCCCTCAGCCTCATGGAAGGGCTCCTCCTCCAAAGCTCCCAGTGAGTGCTGTCCAAGTCATGACCAATATACATGTTGAATTTTTCTTTCAGGTTTTTTGATTGCTTATGACTAGAGTGAGTGTCTTCGTTCTACTTCTGTTGATATATGCATTGATGTTGTTTCCAGGTTTCTTTGCCTTGCCCCGATTGCTTGTTTCATCAACTCTCTTTCCTTTCCCATTGACATCCAGATCATTTTTCTTCTCTTCAGTGAGTTTATTCTTTTACTCGTCCTGTCCTATTGCCTTTGATTGACGTATTTCTCTCATGATCATTACTCGACGCTCTGCCAGTGAATACTGCAACTGGTACTAGTGTACTACCACATGATATCTTTCTTGATGCTCACACTCCTCGCCTGATCTTGGATCACCACCGCTTTTCCCTTCTGTTCGTTTTGCTATCCACCTATATCACTAGCCCTTTCCCTTAAGCTTCTTTGTATCATTTGTTCCTATCACTCTCTTCTAGCATCACATGTCCTCATTATTGGATCATAGCTCCATTGTCATTGTCCCTATGCTTACTGCTGTATATTGATTACTATTCGTTGTAATGAATTTATGGATTGTTTTGACTGTATATGTGTTGAATGGTCCATACAATGTTCAAGGCCTGATGTCTCTTTTAAGGTGACAAATCCCGATGGAGAACTGAAATGGTCATGATCCTATCACCCCTTCACTAACCGCAAAACACTCTTATAGCTTCAAGACTTACAAGATCATTTGGATATTTGAAAAGGTGAAAAATCCTTGCTGACTTTTGAGTGGCTCTAAATCCTCATTCACCTCTAGATGACCGTAAATCCTTGCCAACCTTTGACTGGCTTCAAATCCTTTGCAACCTTTGAATGGCTCTGAATCCTTGCCAACCTTTAACTGGCTTCAAATCCTTTGCAACCTTTGAATGGCTCTAAATCCTTTTGCAGGCTCAACCACCCAAACATCCTTGTCGATCTTTGGAGGGCACTCAATCATTTGCAGGCTTGACAAAGTGAACAACTGTTGATCAACTGTAGACGGCTCTACACTCTTCATAGCTATGACACAGTAAGCAATTTGTTAGGACCATGGAAGTAGTCATGAATTATTTTGGAGCTCCATCAGGTGTGTAGTCATTGATAGTCTTTACATTGCTTTCAATCATTCCAGAGCTTCTCAAGACAAGTACTCAATTAATGTATCTAAAGCCCATCTATCATTTTGGTCCTCGCAATCTTAGAGTGTCACATAAAGGCCTAGTCATGTGGCATCCTCATTACAGGCATTGGGCACTAATAAAGGTATCTAGATGTATCTGGGCTTTTGGTGATGCCACAGTTGTACAACAATCCTTCAAGGGAAGCCTTTTCTTTTCCTTCCGATCGCTTTCTCGTCCCTTCTCTGACCAAAACCTCTTGTTGCAGCTCTCCTGGGGTCGTTATACTGGCTGGGTGATCCGCTGGTACTGTAACCAGAAACAATTGAACTGGTGCAAACTAACTTGTCCAGAGAGTATAGTGCTTTCAGTGTAGTGGTTTCGGTGAACCTTAGTGCGTATTTCTTTTAGCTGTCTGTGTCTGTTTTAAGCTCATTCGCACTTGTAGCTTGGCAGGAGTTGTTATGAATTCGCAAACAGCTCTCGTCTTTGCTGCATTCTTGAGGATTCGTCCTCTTTGTAGTTTCCAACCTCCTTCCAATTTCATTAGTACTCATATCGTATACAGTACATATTCATCACAGTCACTCAGCAATGATACACCCTGCTTCTACTCAAATTTGGAGATGGACCGATGTAAGATGTAATTTCCAATTTGCTTTGCCATGTCATCTTCGCATCCATCAGGATATGATGACGCCAGAGGCAAGTCCCTTTCTTTTCCTCCTGGAAGGAGTTGCTGACCACCTTTTAGTCTGGAGTTTAGAACACAAGAATGGCGAATGGCTGATCGAGTGCATTCTGTGTGGTGTAACCCAAGATAGATACAAGACAGCGAAACACCAAACTTTCGACAAGCATATCAAAAACACGAAAAAGCATCTCCACCGACTTGAGAAAGCCGCCTCCGACTTCAACAAACAGGATCCCAGTGGTCCGTCAGTAGCCACAGGTGTCCCAGTTATGTCTTGGGCTGATGTTGCTGCGACCCCCCTCATGCAGACCCTCGGTTCCACTGAGGCTCCCAAGGAATTCTTACTGCCTCTGTCTAGTTTTTCTGACTTTCCTGGATTCCCCGAGCTGCATCCTGGCGTATCTATTGATTGGAGCAAGCTGGATGACATGCAACCGGAATTCTCAAGCTCCCATGAACAGGAGACCGTCCAGTCTTTGACTGAGTCTATGCTGCATATTTTCGAACATGGGCCAGATAGTATTGACTCAGACGATGAATGTGATGAAAGGTCAATGCATAGTCAAGACAGTGATGCAGAACGAGGTCAGTTAAATTCCATTCCCTCTGTTGTAGTATACTGACCTTCCCTTTCATTAGGAACGGACGCTTTTGAGCCTCCAACAAGCAAACGGCAACGCAGAGACGATTCCAATTTTCAGTCTCCAGAGTGGTTTCCCTGGCCTGATCGTGTTGTACGTTGTTACACACATGTTTGCCGAAAAGATACTAACATGCTTTTCCAGTCTTGCACTCTTGACATGCTAATGCATTTGCCCTGTTCTGTATTCTCTGTCCGCCAACTCGACTTGTTTGTATGGCTTCTAAAATTCAATGGTGTTGACGAGGTACCAACTGTCAAGTCGGTATCCAAACATTTCGGTATAAAGGAGCCTTTGGATACACATACTATGTGAATAGTATCGCAGACATTATTTCCCAGGTGAGTGTAATACTTCCTAACTAGACCCGCTCTGGTCTGAGATATATCAGGAAATGTCCAATCCCCAAGTCGGTCCACATCTGTCCTTCTACCCTGAAGATTCTGGGTCCTATTTATTGGAAGCCAGGCAAGCCACTCACTGGTTGGAAGAGGTACCTGATGAAGAGTTGGGCCCAATGGTATGACTACAAGCAGGAGACTTTTACGTTTTCGAACCGGCAATGTTGCGGAGTGGGACACTATGCATGCCACACCGTTGGTTTACTCGGAAAGGAGACTTTTATGCTCTTTGCTGGAAGCTTGAGCAGATCATGTGTCTGGGAGGTGAAAAGGCGTGGAGAGTCATAAAGGGGGATGCTCGATTCGAAGTCCATCAAGACCAATTCCTCAAACTGTTTCCAGAGCTTGCCACTGACCGTGCTCTATACCCTGATCTTGTTGATGTAACTAGGATTGATGGTAAGTTGACTGATGGAAACCCAGTTTGCCGTGAACTTTTAAAGATGTCTTGGATAACTCCACCACTCCTCCAACTCTATCGAAATGGGAAATCACTAATCCTTCCCTGGGGAATCCCTGGCAGCAGCGTGCAAACGGTGCACAGTGTCTCGCAGTACCAATTTGGATGTATTGTGATGACACTTCGGGTAACGTTTCGAAACGCTGGAATGAGCACAACAGCTTTTTATTCACGCTAGCTGGACTATCTCGTGAACACTCTTCAAAAGAATACAACGTTCACTTCCTTTGCACATCTAACACAGCCCCTCCACTTGAGATGCTTGATGGTATAGCTGACCAAATACAGTCAGTGTTTGCTCTTTTTCTCGAACTCAGTTTGACTAATAGTTTGACAGAGATGGCCAGGAACATGGAATCTGGGCTTGGGACTCAGTGACAGAGTCGCCCGTCCTACTCATCATCTCTGTTTTGGTGTTATTGGGAGGTAATCCAATGCAAAGCAAATTTGCATGCCATATTAGATTGCAAGGCAAATTCTTTTATCGGAATTGTCACATCAAAGGGAAAGATGCAGCGGCTGAACTGACAGGACCACGAGCAACGTCTACAAGAGCAGCATCTGATTCGGGAGGATCTGACAGTGATTCAGACACTGGTTCAGTTGATAGTGCAACAAGTAATGCCAGTGCTGCCTCGAGGGGCTCCAAAAGCAAGTCAAAGCGCAGAAAGTTTGTGAAGAGTTTGGAAGGTATGATCGTTCGTGTGTCGAACTTTATCAAGGTATTCTTTCTTTCTTATATTTCAATTGTTAACTGTTCTCATGTTATTTTTTAAAGCCCAACCACCACCGAACAAAAGTGGAGACTATCCGAACTTTGGAAACACATTTCAATGAGGCTAAGTCTGATGTCGGAGTGGCAACAAAACTGAAGAAGATGAGGACTGAGATGGGCATCAAGGACACATACCAGATGTTCTTCATCAATCGCCTATTAGATTCTTATAAGGGCAGAAGAGTGTAGCCAATAAGTGAACAGCCCTTCAGAGCGTCATTGCTGGCCTACCACGTGAGACCATGAGTCCAGTGTGGTGACTTCGCGGTAAGTTAACAGTGCAAACTCTTCTGAGGATGTACTGACATTTCACAGGGTTGGACCCTCATTCAGATACATCATTTGAGATTCTACATGTCATTTTGCTGGGTTTCCTCAAGTACATGTGGAGGGATGTGATACAGAATCAAATTGGCAAGAACACTGAAAAGAAGCAGCAGCTCATTGTTCAGCTGTTTTCTTTGGACGTTGATGGGCTCGGACTAGACGGCAAACTCTCTGGACATACACTCGTGACCTATTACGGCTCCCTAACAGGCTCTGATTTCCACAAGATATCTCAGGCAGCTCTCTTTGTCTTGAAAGACTTTGTCAAGGGTGACTGCTATCAAACGTGGTTAGCACTTTCGAAGCTGGTACCACTTGTATGGCAACCTACAATTGAAGATCTTCTGTCATACTTGGTATGTTCTTCAAATTTTCAACTAATCAAACACTACTATACAGAAGACCCTTGAAAACGAGATCCAAAACTTCTTACTGTGCGCAGCACAATGGACTGTTCGCTGGTTCAATAAACCCAAATTCCACATTCTCGTTCATTTACTGGACCATATCTGCTTTTTGCGACAGAAGTATTCGAGTTGTATAATCCAATAATACGTGCAAAAAGTGTACACTCCAATCGCCAAGCACCCTCTCATGATATTGCATGGGCCTTTGCGAAGCAAAATCGTCTTCGACACATTCTCAGTGATGGATGTTTTCTCTTGCGAGAGAAAGTCTCTGAGTTTGTCTCATCCACTTCCACCTTCGAAAACGCTGATCTCCCACAGTGCCAGCACATCACAGATGTACAGCGTTATTTTCGTGGTGGCCTCTTTAAGAGGGATCATTGGGCTACAGCGGGAAAAAGTGTCAAAGAGACCATATCTTGGTCAAAAGATGTGCTTGGTCATACTACTTTGGGTTTGCCACATCCACCCAAAGTCATTGCTGCAGGTACGCATTGATTCTCATGTGACGGTTGATTATTTTTAACCCAATCTGCAGGTACATGTACACTCGATCTGAAAGCTACAGATCAGGACTTTGGAAATACTCAGACTGGAAGAAGGTTTCCAGATGGTGAGGCACAGTCTAGACGGGTTCGTCAAGTAAAAACAGTCATTCTCAACAATGCAGACAAGTGCTCAGTTGGAAACTATGTTGCGTTGCGATCTTGTACCCATCCATTCATATCAATTGCCCAAGTTACAGAGATTCTTTCAATCAATAGGCGAGCACTCGAAGGAAGACACCCAGACTTTATACTTGCCGAAAACTTATCCATTGGGCTGACGCTATCTGCTCATGGAATGCCTCGACTTCAACGGACGGATGAGTTTATGTGCCTTCCTTTATCGGTAAAATATCGTTATTTTCCCTTAATTTCAAACTTTACTGATTAAATACATCCAGGACATTCTCTGTACAGTCAACGTCCAACATGATTGTGTCCAGCATAAGTGTAGCATTCAGAATATACTGCCAGTTATGCAGGAACGCCAGAGGACCACGCAACTGCGGGGTGGAGTTGTCCATTGCAGCGACGTCACTGACGTTGTTCTGAATACGGCACAAATGCGAGACGCGGTTCATGTCCAGAAATTGCACATCAAACCTTCGTTATTGGACAGCCGAACAGTAATCGAGGCCAGTGTTCACCGCAAGATAGATCAGCGGAAGAAAAAGAAACAGACAGCCAATCAAGCTAGCTCAGCAGACCTATCTATTGCACCAGACCACCCGTCATCTCTTCCACCTCCCATGCTGCCGTTGCCTATTCCTTCACACCACAGCGCACCCAATCCTATTCCACCTCGACCATTGTCTCGTACCCACTTGCATCCATCACAGGGTTTTTCACAGCAGCTTTCGCAATCTCTCTATCCTCCCCCACAAATAGCAAGTCCTCGTTCAATGCAGGTAAATAGCTCTATGCCTGGTTTGGCCAATCACGCACACTCACACTTGTTTTGGCCAATTCCTTCTCCCCTCAGTATGCACTCTTCAGTGCTTCCATCCCAGAGTCAGTATGCATATAATTCCATACACCAGCAGTATTTACATACATTCCAGCTCGCACCTTCTCCACTTTCTCAATCCACACATTTCTCAGAACCCAAT
This sequence comes from Tetrapyrgos nigripes, assembly GCA_013368315.1. Taxonomy (NCBI): domain Eukaryota; kingdom Fungi; phylum Basidiomycota; class Agaricomycetes; order Agaricales; family Campanellaceae; genus Tetrapyrgos; species Tetrapyrgos nigripes. The sequence goes on along the minus strand of JAACJM010000257.1, from coordinate 45,453 downwards.
GTGGCTGAAGATCCTTCTAGACAGCATTATTATCAACATTGAGCATTTTCTGTACTACATATCTTACTAGGCATTATAAATCTTCCATTCCTTTATAGCTGCATTCGACGGACACCATGTCCGAGGCCAAGTCACACGTATCCATGTTAGTGGCTTGATGAAGTAGGCAGGAGTATTCCTGAGTGTGTTTCAGATTGTCCTGGGCACTGCGAATAAGTCTGTTGCTGACTGACTGTAATACAGGTCGCAAGTCAAGAGTATCCTGGTGGTTGATGACAACTTTGAGCGAAAGCTCCCAGTGGCAGCGCTGCAGCTTTTCGAACTTGCTTTGCAAATTGCGAAGTGTCTTCTGAAGGTCGGCGTTGTGGCGTTCAAGTTCTGAGTGACGAGTGGCCCATTTCTTCTCAGCTGGTGAAACATGCATACTCAGGAATTGTGCTACACTGGTACAAAAAGAATAGACTTACAGTGTTTATGCATACTTGCAGCAATACACTTGATTTCCCATAGAGTGAGATCTGGCCAAGTCTCACTAATTTGTTGGTCAGTTTACGAGTAGGGAAAGGTAGGGTGACAGCAACATACTTCCAGCTGGGGTTAGCTTCATCGTGATCACTGTCAAAACTTGGGTCTGCATCAGTCGTCCAATGGTGCTCAAGATCGGCTTCATTGACTGGTGGTGCAAAGTGGCAGAGTTCCACTATGTGTGATGCACGATCAGTACAATCTCCTGTAAAATAAACAGTCAGACACATAGTAATGGCAGGTAGTGCAATCATTTACCTTCAAGTTCCAGCTTGGGCATGGTGAGAGACGATGGTCAAGAGCTCTCAAACGTGGAAGACACATAAGTGCAAATAAAACCTCCTGGACCAACGCATCTCTCGTTGATTTTCTTTCAAGAAGACCACGTCGAAAACCAAATACAAACACATATATGTGTCCTTATAAAAGACTGGGACGTATTCCAAACGACCCACCTTTTCCCAACCATGCCCTTTGACAACATCCTGAACCACACGCCTAGCATCGGCAACAACTCCAGAGAGACTGGCCCTGTACCCACGATGCCCTATACACCCACCCCATCCTCCTGAGATTCTCGCATTCAGCACTCCTACACCAGCCACAACGCTGATGAGGACCTATATGACATGCCACCTCTAGGCTCTGCATTGTCTCGCACCATCTTCCGACCAGACGACCTTGGTACGGCATCATCGTCTCGCATTGTCCTCTGACCAGACAACCTTGGTACACCATCATCGCCATTGTACAGTCTGCAACCACCTACACCAGCACCTTCACGTGTCGCTCTACCACCACAGGTAATTGACCAACTAGCAAAGGACTTTAATCTAAAAGATCCTCAACGAAATAATTTACACACCTTTGTGCAAGTATGTGTGTTGCCATCTCTCCCATTTTTGCATCTCGACTAATCGCTCGTACATAGCTTGCTTCTATCGACCAGGGTGTTAAGACTGCGGAATTGATCATGCATGTCTACATGCTCACTGTCCAGTTCTCGCTCTTCAATATGTGTTTCGAGGGTGATGACACTGCAGAGAGTCTGAGGGCAGTGGTGAAGGACATCAAGATGACATTGGAAGCATCCTTCGAGCTAAACAAGGAACAGACTGTGAGTGTTTCGCAACTTGCAACAACAAAAAAGTAACTGACATACCACCAAAAGAAAAATGTCCACATTATTGCCCAGGACGTCATATACAATCCCTTGATCGCATGCTATCATGACATGGATGACGAGGTATTTGTGAGTTTGGAAGCGTTTCTGTCATAAATATGCATTGTACTCACCTGCTGGACAGGACACGTTGAAGAAGAATGCGAGTACGATGCAGTACGTGAATATCTTTGGCAATCCAGCAAAGGAGAAAACTCTCCAGAGTACTATCTCCACAGTATGTTCCAGTGTAAGGAACAATATGAGGGAATCGGTGAGTAACATCAGGTCTGTCCGACGCTGATGCAAGTACTGAAATACTATTAGCTCTTGAATGGAGTTGAGACAGGAATGAACCTGGTTGACTTCACTCACTTAATGAACAAGACATACCGTTGTCCTGGAGGCCCCAAGCACAACAAACAGTTAATTCTCGTAAATTTTGCATTCTTGGTATGTTGTTGCCGCTGAATGTTGAGGAAATGTTGGCTGACCCTTGTATAGCGCTGGTTCATTGTTGATAACTTTGATGATATACTCTTGAGCAACGAAGATGAATGTATCGGTGGGGCAGTGTCCAACGAAGCTCCTGGAGATGAAAATACCGAGGTGAGCCTCTCCTGATTCAATACTAAGAATGAATTCTCACCAATAGCTCTAGTGTCCTGTGAAGAGGGTGAGATCGGCGAAACACAAGAAGGCGGCTGCAGGTGGAAGGGTAGCAAAGGGAGAGGACTTCTGGAGTCATGTTGACAAACGCTTTCAGGAGTTGAAGAAACTTTATGGACAAAAGATTACTGACGACGGTTGGAAATCGTGAGTTCATATAATGAAATCTTGATAGCATGGGACTCACCATATACTTGTTTCTTCACCAGATACCTTGACGAACTCATGAGATATGACAACGCAGGCTTTAAGTCAGCAGCAGCCCCTGTTCTCGACAACAACCTCCAGGCGTTGGCTGAGGCAGCTCAAACCTCCCCATTTGGACAGTTGCCAGTGCTGCAAACCACCTCCCAAAGTCCTGCTGCTCCTCCAGGAATGCCAGGTATGACTGGACAGGCTGCAACGATGTTCCAATACTTCAATCAAGCTGTTACAACGTTGCAATACTGTAAAAAGTGGTCAAACTACGGCTGTATGTAGCTTATCCAAGTAAATCTTACCAATTAATCTTCATTCTTGTAAACAATCCATTTGAAATGACTGGAAAGCGCATCGACGCGCACAGAATGCCTAAAATTTGCTTCTGTTGATGCCAAGTTGACACGTTGTGGACTGGTGTCACAGTGGTGATTTGTTTGTCCTTGTTGTTGGCATGTTGGACTTCACCAGTCCACCCGATTTTCTTCTGCCTCCTTCCTTTGGGTATGTGCTGGCTGCTGATTGTTTCCATTTCTCCTTGCACTGCGTGTTTGATCTCTGTTCATTTCAGAGCAGGTAAACAGGCCTCAACTACTAGCCTCAAGTCGTTTGCAACAATTCAGATTTTCGTCAAGACTTCAATCGTCCCTAGAACACTCAGGTGGCGCTTCAAGACATACTATCTTCAAGGCCGCAAGACGCTATTGGACATCAATTCCTTGTCAAGGGCTGCAACTCTTCAATATCAAAATCCTCAAATGAAGGCTGCAACTCTTCAAGATCAAAGTCCTCAAATGAAGGCTGCAACTCTTCAACATTGCGAATGCTCAAGGTCTCTTTGACGTCCAAGTCCTCAAGTAAAACCTGCCTGGTCCTGAACTTCAATGGTTCTAATTTTTACTATCATCTCCTTTCCACTCTTTGTTAGATTGTCGGTTCTACAATTTACTTGCAAAGGTATGTTTTCTGATAAAGATGCATTCTTTTCCACTAATGACATTTATTACAGGGAATGGTGAAAAGGCAGGACACTCTAGGGCATAAATACATCCATTATTACTTGTAAAACATTCGTTCCATAGAAATAAACTGGTTTTTACGATTGGGTGAACTGGAATAAGGAAACAAACAATTGGTAAGGCGCGGATGTGTGCTCCATAGGATTGATGCTCAGGCCAAAAAATTTGAAGCCCAGGCTCAGTAGACGTGGAGGCTCTAATTGCAAAAGTGACACTGAAGAGCACCTCATTCGGAACTTAGTTTCAAGGTCCCAAGTTTAGCCTGAGGTGCACCAGATTGTCTGCCTGTGTAGTCAAAGCTTGACTCAAAGGCTCAGCCATTAAGCTGATATGGGCAGAGAATGTCCCTGGACGGCGTCAGTATATTCAGGTCATTATACATCCATATAGTAGTACATGCTGCTAAGTAATTATCCACTATCCCAGCAGGTGCAAGATACCCTCAGCCAGCCTGGAAGTTTGTACCACCCTCCAACCACCAAATCTCCCTTGCCATCAACAAGATGAAGAACGGCAAGGCCACCAGACCAGGAACAATACCCAATGACTTGTTCAAGGCTGCCAGATACATCATTGTCCCATACCTAGGACCCATCCATCGTGCTACCTACAACCTCGAAATCTACCCCAATGACTGGTCTCTCAATGAGACAATTATCCTGAGGAAACCGGGCAAACCAGATTACAGACAGGCAGGAGCGTGGCGACCAATCGTCCTCTCAAATGGTCACGGACGACTCACTGGATGCAAACACTTGTAATTCCTTGGATATACAGAGGAATTACATAAGACTTACACTGGTACACTCAATATGTAAGTCCACTTGACTTACTGAAGTATTACCAGAGACCAAGAAAAATAGAACAATTATATATGACTATTGTAAGGCATGAAGTCTCACAGTGGTCTTTGGTAATACTTCAGTAAGTCAAGTGGACTTACATATTGAGTGTACTAGTGTAAGTCTTGTGTAATTCCTCTGTATATCCAAGGAATTACAAGTGTTTGCACCCAGTGACTGGCTAATAGTTGTGCAGCGGATGACATCATCAAGTGTGCAGAATTCTCGGTCTTCTTCCAGCACTACAATTTGGTGCTCAGCCAGGACGCAACACTACAGACTCTATACACCTTCTAATTGACCACATCATGGGAGTGCCAATGGAGATAGTGGATTGGTTACAGCACCGGTATGCGAATCATCAAACAACTCTTGTCTTTGATGACTTTCAGTCTCCGGAGTTCATGGTGAATGGAGGTGAAGACCAGGGTGTAAAGGATTAGGTCAGCCTGTGATGAGACCCAACCTCCAACTGGACCAAAAGGCCGGTTCACAGCACAGTGGGACCTAAATCTGGAGTTACGAGTATGGGACGATAAGGAGGCAGCAATGGAGGCATTGAGGGAGGATAAGGCAAGGTTCCAGTTTTTCACAGATGGGTCAGGCAAGGACAGAGGAGTTGGAGCATCAGCAGTATACTACTGAGACGGACAATACAAAGGAGCACTTCGATACCACCTGGACAGTGAGAACAATCACAAGGTCTATGAAGGGGAGTGCATAGGGCTGATTCTAGCCCTCCACATGCTCATGAAGGCAGCACGGCCAACCTCATTGTCAATATGGGTAGACAACACAGCAGCAATAATGGCAGCCCAGCACACTACCTTCATGACATATTCCATACCATACTCATCACACTCACCCCCATTTGCGAGTTACCATATCCTGCAGATCGAGAAGTGAAGAAGGCATCACAGGGATGTACTAGTCCACAAAGAGACCTCCCCAAACAACTACACAAATGCCTACCATGCAGTTGCACTGCTACAGTACGAGTCTTTCGCCATTGTCTCGAGGCTAAACATGACAAACAGTGAGATCGATCTCTGAGATATCGGTCATTCCAGTCCATTGACCCAGCAGGTGCTACCAAGGCAAGCAGGAGCTATCTCAAGCTTGTTAAGCCTTAAGGGACTTCCATGCCGCCACACCAGTCTACTTACCCAATTACGCACTGGACATGTGCCACTGCAGAAACATCTATACAACATCACCAAGACTGACTCCCCTACCTGCCCATGCTGCCGTCAGGCCCCAGAAACTGTACACCACTACCTACTGGAGTGTCCTGCTCCACCACATGACGCGGGGGTTTTATAAAATCCATGGCGTAACCCTGCAAAACATTTTATAAAAGCTATGGTTCAATCATGAGCACTTTATAAAACTTACCACCAAAATAACCATAGCTATCGATAAGATGCATATGACACTCAGGCCTTATTTAGGCCATGTACCAGGCAAGGTCCATGACTTTTTACCAAGGTCCATGGTAGGTCCACAACTTCTTAATCAAGTAAGTACCATACACTATGCAAATGTGGCATCTTCTACCAGTCTTCTGCTGCTGCAAGACCTGGTGCATCATCCCTTGGTCCAAAGCCAGTAATAAACTCCTCCTCCTCCTTGTCTGCCCTTAGTGGCATCTAATAAAAGCACCACAGCTCTGGTCTGAGGGTCTGAGCTTCTGAAATAATACATATATTGCTGGATGTACAACCACAATGATATGTATGACAAATTGTTCAGATACAAATGATATAGACACTTTAAAACATGCTCACCCCGGCCCCCAATTCCCTACTACTTCCTTACACCCACACAATGACCACCAGCTATCTGTGAACACAGGGAATACCCTGGAATACCTTACGAATATTGTGCGATTGATCGGAATATGAATAAATGGGATGCTTGAGCACATGCAAGGAGGGCTGGAAACCTGCAGCTGAGGGAAGAAAGTATCCAGCCAGATATCAGTCTGGGTACATATAAAGAATGACATGCACAAATGAGTCTAATTAGTTCTTTACTTCATCTGTTTGATGTGGGTCAATGTTATGGTTGGGAGTGATCATGCAGCATAGCAGGGATGCAGATGGGCAGGATTGAGGTACTTATTATAGCCAATGAAGATGGATGATGCATGCTGCGGATAGGCGATGGGGCAGGTATCAAGCTGGTATGGAGAACCACTGATTGGTGAGGGGTAGTAGGGCTTATTCTGGCTGTAGAGCTGGGCGGTCTGTGGATACTGTGGTTGGGGCACAGGTCAGAAAGGAGGAGAGTAGAAGAAGGTTGGAGGAAGAAGCAGTGTTGACACGTTGACGGGACACGTCAACACCATGCGTCAGCAATTTTGCATCACGTGAATGTTGGCATGGTTAGACGCGTACAAACACGTAATGCGTCTGCTATATGGTCCGTCTTATTTTCTAGTTAATGGAGATTTACTCGGGCTGAACTCATTGTGGATGCTACTCCGAGTCCTCCAATAACCTGAGCCTCAGCGTGCACTATGATTGGGCACAAAATTATTTGTATGATCAGAATTTGGAGTGTATGACTGAAATCCGGCTAGGGTCCTCTTTTCAACTCTCCCCAGTCAAGGGGTGCTTGTCCATGAGTTCCTTACATGAAAATACTGTATCTGCTTTCTATGAAAGTAATCACACCAATAGTAGATACATACATGGGTAGAATTCTGATTGCGTATGATCAAAATTCAGTTGTATGACCAAAATTCAACTTCTGACCAAAATTCCCCACCCTTGTACACCCTGAGCACAGCATTGATCTTCTATTGTGTATCAGTATTGTATTAAACCTCACCATTGAGTGTAGGAATCACAGAGGCATTATGATTCCACATAAACCTTCAATACCATTACTACAAAGACTAAGAGGCGCAGTGTGGTGCAAGCCATGTTCTGGTCCCATTTGCACATAATGAGCTGTCCAAATAAAAGTATTTTCAATCGAACAGAAATACTCCTGAGGTGTATTTCAAGAGATCTGGCAGGTTGTAGGCTCAACATAATCAACTGTAGTAAGTGTACTACAAACATTCAACAGTGCTAGAGTTGGGATTTTGCTCATACTTTTGATCATACACCAGCTCATACAGGACCTTAGATGCACAGTTTCTTGCTCTCAGTGTTGAAAATGAATGAAACATTGTAAAATAATTACCATACCGTACGCAAACGGTACTGGTATTTCGATTCTGAACGAATTTTGGTCATACAACAATAATTTTGGTCATACATGGTAGTTTCGGTATACATTGATTGCACTGGACCTGGAACGCACAATTTCTTGCTTTCTGAATGGCAAATCTGTGAGACATATCCTTGTTATGTACAGAATTAGCATCAATCAGTTTTGAAGGAATTTCGGTCATACATGAGAATTTCAGTCATACAGCATAAATTGCAAGTACTGGGCCTTGAATGCACACTTTCTTACTCTTGAAATTGCGAAATTGCGAAGCACTGTATAACCGTCATCATTTCCCAGGGAAATAGGATCACTACTAGCATTTCGAAGGATTTTTGGTCATACAATTAAAATTTTGATCATACACGGGAATTGATTAGTACTGCGAATCAAAAATTACAAGGCCCTTTAGGCCGAGTTAACTCATGTCGACCCCCCAATTGAGTACCAAAGGTTCTCATGGGTTCTAACTTTTACATGCCACCTCAGCGCTCCGAAATGCCTGCACACTGCCATCTCAACTGACGCATTGAAGTACGTCATGATTCATTCCCTTCGCTGTCGCCAACTACAAACCCATCAACCACGACAAGCTTCAGACACGTTTACCATTCCCTCAGCAGCCGTCGAAAGTCATCAAGAGCCGCTCTCTGAATCACTATTGCTTCCTCCACCCCATCCAAGGTCATTTAAAGGTGTCATTACATTAAGCTATTGAGCTCTATCTAATTTTTTACTGCATATGAAACCATTTTACTTATCCAGTGGGCCTCGTAATTTGCCATGCGAAGCAGTGGCACCTTTCCCCAGTCAAAGCCTCGCATTAATACATCAGAGATGAACAGGGGGAATATGCCAGCAATTTAGAGGGCAAACAATAAAAGCCCAACTGAAAAGCAACGAGGCAAGCTGAGGAGGAGCAGGGGAGATGCTGTGCTGCCACGTGTGTCCAAACATTTGCCGCGGAACTGATAATGGAACAAGCGGAATCAGACGGATGTTGCCGCTTTCTGAAATGGGAAATGGACAATGGACCGGTGACACTAGGGTCGTGAGAACTTTAGGTCCAGGGGGTGCTGGATTTTCAAAAAATTGCGCACGAGTGGACGTGCTTTATAAAAGTGCCTATGGTTGATCATGCTTAAGGCTGTGGGACGCGGCATCCCCAACTCCGTAGAGTTTGAGATGATGATGACAGAAGAGTGTATACCATGGATATTACTAGTAATCATACAGAGATAAACGTTAGAGTATGAGACAATGATGACAGAAGAGTGTATACTATGGATACTACTAGCAATTGTACAGAGATTGTATAAGTACAAGAAACGTTTGATGAGAAAGAGCATATTGTTCATCGAAGAGTAACGAAGCAGCTAGTACATGATGGATTTAGAGAGATATAAATCAGACATTGTTATGAGAGTCAGCCAATTTAAGTTTTTTCTGCACACGAGTTTCAACGCCCATAGTCAGCTCATCTGTGGGTTCAGAGCCTGAAAGCATCGGTGTGGAGAGCTGAGAGATTTCTTGTTTGAAGGGGGGGGGAATAGCGAAGTCGCTATAAAAGTTTTGGATGAATGACGACATATCTTCGTGTCTGGACGGCAGAAAGCATACACATTCCATGATAATGGAAGCATAGTTAGTGGACCATTTTTGGCTTGGATGATTTCAGAAGATATTAGTGGTTAGTAGTGGAAGTGTTATGGATACTCACTAGTTGACAGAAAGAATGACAGCAAACATTGCACCAGGTTTGAAGAAATCGTCATAGAAAGCAGGGTGAAGCCTTTCACCATTGGGTTTGAAGTATGGAGGTTCATTAACAAACCACGAAGAGAGATTATTTGTACCAGCAAGCCTTTTGTATTTGCCAGAGGTATCAGGCATGAGGCAGAGAGGCCAAGGGCCTTTGGCTAGAACAGGATATGAGACGAGAAAGAGGAAGAGGTGAAATACATTCTCACATGGACGTGGGACAAGACCTTGGGTCTGAAAATGATCTTGGCGTTCTAGAACTGTGCTGAAGTTAGCGTTGAATGATGGAAATATGGGAAATATGAATGAAGACTTTACCACTGGCAGTGGACCAGTTGAAGAGCGGAGAGACAGTTTTGGAAGATGATGCGGAGGAGGAGGAAGCAATGGTTGAAGATGATGTAGACGCTGATTTAGACGGGGAAGACAGTTTTGCAGCATGGGCTTGAAGATCCTTTTTCAGCTGTTCTTTGTCGATTGTGGGGGGTTTTTTGGCCATGGGAGCATTGTAGAAAAGGTTGGGCAAGTAGAGGAGGAGATCAGCAGGATCTTTGGAACCCACGAAGGGTAACTGACTGGTAACAAGAGATGAGGAAAGAGAGTGATAGCAATCTCCGATTTCAGTTCGCTTTTTTTGCATAGTGCTTTCAAACACAGTCGTACCAAACATACAGTGAAAAATCTTCTCGATCACAGTATCGCGTGTTGAAGTAGAAAAAAATGATTCATTCGATGATGTCTGTAATATCAGAAGCACGCAGGCTAAATCAGAATCACCAAGGATTGCTAAAGTTAACCTTCGCCGCAGAGCAAAACGAGATAGGATGGTTCGCAAACATTTGGATGTCCCTTCAAAGTCTGGAGCTTTGATACAATAAGTAGGTGGCTGTTTCTGTTGTACACGAGCAGGTATGTTGGTTTGCAAAAATTGTAACTCATCAGGTCCCATCGCATCAAAAGAGATGTGCATATTCTCTATGTCAGAGTTGCTATCGCCGATATCAGTTTCAGATAACTTAGACGCCAAGAATTGCGACAGCACAGCATGCGTGTATTGACCAGTAAACTCAGAACTGAAGATATGTTGCATAGACAAAATTTTAGAATGATAGACATGTTCGGGAACAAGAAGGCCATCGTACGGGAGAATGCCAACAAGCAGAAGTTTACCGACCAAGAAAGATGCATAGTGTTTTTGAGGTAGTGTTTCAGATATGTGAGGTTCAAAAATACAGTGAACGGAGTATAAAAGCGTGTGCAGAAACTGCAGCAATAGTTCAGTTGTAGTCTGGACAGGGTGCTCGATGGTCCATAGCGATTCAGTATATCGATGAGACGGCAGTTGGAGTCAAAGAGGCGGACTACGAATTTGAAAAAGAGTGACCGCATGATTATGACCGCATGACGAGAACGTGGTAAAGAACTTATAAAACCGGAGAAAAACGTTCGATCATGGCCATTCGAGTTTTGCAAGTCTCTCCTCCTACCGGAGATCGGGGATCCAGTGGTTTATAAAACGTCTTGCATGGTTAGACCATGCAATTTTTATATACTTTTATAAAAAATGTGTGTTATGGCCTGCCTGCTCATCGTGCTGCCAGAACCAGACTACGACAGGATATCAGCCACCGCAACATGAATTTGCGCTCACTACTCAACAGTCGATCATGTCTCGCTGCCCTATACCGGTTCATCAATGTGACCGAACGCCTTGTCCATGTCTTTGGTAAGCTCCCGCCGCTACGAGAGGATGATGATGATGAATGATGATGAGGCCGGTGGCGGGTGGTGTTCTTCTCTCTCATACACGCTTCGCTCTATGATCTCTCTATTCATATCTCTGAGTCTCTACACATTTGCTCCTCATGATACACTCTAATAATCTTTTCATTACTCATTACTATTACTCTTTCTTCTCTGGTCTACTTATGATACTCACTTACAGCACGGACTCTTGAAGCTAACACACACAAATGAGTGCTTACTACATTGCCCTTGTGGCTAGGCGGCTTTCCCGTCAGGATCCCTTCGGGGGCCAGACGATGTAGACATATTCCCCCTTCTCATGATCGTTCATTTTCTCTTTGAATACGGATACATACAGGTTGTAATCGCTACCATACGCTACAGTGCAAAGGCGAATAAACGGGACACAAAAACAAAAAAAAAAAAATTTATCCACTAAAACAAAGTTTAAGAGCGTTCGCCACGAAGACGACGCGCAAGAGCGAGATCCTTAGGCTGAATGGTGACACCTGCAATGAAAATTTTGTGTAAATGACGCTGAGCACACTGATTCGGCAACGATGAACATACGTTTAGCATGGATAGCAGCCAAGTTCATGTCCTCGAACAAGGACACGAGATACGCTTCAGCAGCCTCCTGGAGCGCCATCACAGCGGATGACTGGAAACGGAGATCGGTCTGAGGAGTACAACATGAGTCATTTTCAGACACTCAATGAGTGATCATCACTGACCTTGAAATCCTGCGCGATTTCACGGACGAGACGCTGAAAGGGCAGCTTGCGAATAAGAAGTTCAGTCGACTTCTGGTATCGCCTAATTTCACGAAGAGCGACAGTTCCAGGGCAGAACCTGTGTGGCTTCTTGACACCACCAGTTGGCAGTGGCAGCCTAGTGCACGGACCAGGTTTGAGCTTTCACGGCGATGAGAGCATAAGTATAGCAACATACTGCGGCAGTCTTCCTGGCAGCTTTAGTAGCGAGCTGCTTATGAGGTGCTTTACCTAGAAGTTGAAAACGAGATGAGTACAATTGTAGTCGTCGTCGACAACGGTGATGACAAACCTCCAGTTGATTTACGAGCGGTTTGCTGTTTACAAGGTCAGCAAACAGTTACTAGAGCCTTGAGAGGGCATAACGGACCTTGGTTCGAGCCATTTGGATGATCTAGAGTGTTGAGGAAGCTTGACGGACGAACTAGGTGAGGGTCGTGGAAGAAGATTGATGGGGACGGGGAAGAAAGGGTGGTTCCTTTTGAAAGGATCCACACCTTCCACAGCCTTTCAAAACCAAACTCCAACGTCCGTCACCAAGTACAAACAGAAACTGAGCACTTTTGTGGTCAGAAGATTGGTGTTCATTTTTTTCTGGGGTTTGGACAGCAGGTGAGCTCCAATTTTTCTGTTGTATTCTCTTTATTACCTCGTTATCTACAAATTCTGAATTTCTTCAGATTTTACGCCTGGTGGAAGAGGTTCAGCGAGGAAGAGACGGTTTTTTGGTGTTGTTGCATTGGAACTTCCGAAGTTTCCTTTTTTGAAAAGTACTCACAGCCTTTGTTTGACCGTCGTCTCCATTGCGTCTCCAAGTGGTACAAAGGAAAGCAGTTTACTCGTAAAATCCCTTGGCAGATCTTTGCCTGATCCGTCTCCTTGGGCTTTCAAAGTTCGATACTCTGAAGTACAAGCAGAGGAGCCTAGGTAAAGGTGAGTTGTCGGTCTAAGGCATATAGTCATCAGTAAAACTGGAGATGTATAATCGGCGTTCCACCATGTGGATTATACCCGGGAATACAAATGTCTGGCTGTGTTCCACAACCCCCGAGTGCATTTTCAGAACACTCAAATATACCAGAATATACCAGAATATACCTCTGTCATACCTCAGATTATACGCTCGTTCATGCATGAATATACAGCTTTCTGGATGCTCAAATGTGCTGCTTTTTGGAATGCCACCTGATATATGTAAAAAATCAACAAAATTTGTGTATTGCAAGATATACTGAAGTACAGTGTATGTATCTGACTACAACATATATCAACCTCCAACGTCCCACCTTCCAATACTCGTGATCCTGCAACCTACACTAGGAGATCCCAGTATCCACAACCTAGTCCCTCTCCTAACGACACCTACAAAAGAGCCCTAAGTTAAGCACAGAATAGTCTGGGAGAAGTGATGACACGTACCTAGCAGCACTGAACAAAAAAATATCCAAAAAGCACATAAAAGGTTATGAGCGAAGTGAAGTCTCAAGAAGAAAAATGGACATACCTGCACGTATCCATATGTATACGCTATGACCTTACGCCTGCCACGTAGAAAATCGAATGAAACCTGGTAAGTAGTGAGCACAAGTAAGAGAAGAAAAAACAAACATACCTGCACATGTACATATGTAACCGCCCTGGTATACAGCCCTACACCCTGCCACGTACATAGAAATTTGAACAAAACCTGCTATGTATGGAGTGAGCACAAGGAAGAAATGACGGGAAAGAGTATATAACTACCTATAAGTTGCATTGGCCCTCAGCGGCCAAGAGAGAGAGGGTAAAGGGGAGTAGAAAGGGAGGAGATGGAATGGGTACTACACAAGCGGATAGGCGAGCGTTGATCCGCTTGTGTACAAGGTGATATCGCTTACCTCCCCCAAGTCCGTTAAAGCTGGGGGACTTGTAGGGAGCAGGAGGTGGGTAGGGGAGGGTACGAGTGCCAGTAGTACTGGGAGGCTGTCGGCAACATGTGGGGGCGGGTCTGGGCGCTATCCCGTCGCTTTCCATGAGTCATACTGATGACTCATTGATGGCGACGCGTCATCCCGCCCCTCTCGTCACTGTCCCGCCCTTCTACTGTACCATACATGTATAAATAGCACGCAAATACAATAAATTCGCAAAAAAAAAAATACAGTGAGTCATTTAAGTCTATCAAGACCTATCAAAGGCAACGTTGAGGACAGAGGTAGCAGTGTTACCTGCTTCTTCCTCCTCTTCCTCCCCCCCTCCTCCTCCCACTCCTCATCTCCTTCTCCCTGTCTAATACTGTCCTCCGGTTGCATGAATTGGTGATCATTGCTGAATGCGGTCTGCCGACATACTCCCTTCCCAGCTACGAAAAACCTGGTGTTTTGAGGGTCGAATCCTTGAAGCTTGTAGATTCCACGAAGCTGAGTACGGTGAAGGTTGTTAAAGTGTCCTTGTTCTAAACAATACATGTGTATCTGGTATGCAAGGGCTGGATCGGTGTGGTTCACATAGGACTCTATGGCGGTCAAGAAGTCCCTTTCCTCCTTCATGTATGTGACTAGACGCTTAATCTCGACATGTAAGCGGTCCAGCTCATTCCACACCCCCCATACTTTGAAGTACTGGTTAGCTAGAACTCGGTTTGTGGGTACCACCCAGGGCTTGTCCTGCACATCGCTTCAAGTATCTTTGAGAAAGTCGAGCTCCAATAGGTAGGTCTTCTCAATGACATCTTCGTAGGAGAGGGGATCGCAAGGCAGGGTGAGTTTAGCAGCGGCAAGGTTGTACTGATAGACTGCCTCTTGGATGGATTTTGACCGTGTCTTGAGGGCTTTTCCTAAGTGTCTTCGCATTTTGTACCCTGTTATTGTACTCAGATGAGTAACTTAAGCAATGTAAAAAATGATCACTCACCTGTCCCTGCCATATGCATCTTGGACAGCTCAAAGATCCTTGCCACTACCAGCCCTTCAAGCCTGTCCACCACCCTCTGATACTCATGCATCCTGGATATCTCCTCTGCCCTCTTCCACTCCTCTGAATCCTCCTTCCACCTCTCCTTGATATCCATCCTCTCCTCCAAGAAGTGGATCTCCCCCAACAGCTTGTCCTCGATCCATTGGTACACCTCTTGCTGCGTCTCCAAAATCCCAAGGGCCTGGTGATAGTTGTTATAGATAAACTTGCTCACATTTGCATATGCTTCGAAGTTGTTGTGGTGGTACATCCATTCAGAGATCGTCTGTCTGCGGTGGAACTTGCTGGTGTGTCGTGTTGCTGCTGCAAGGGAATTGGACTGGGAGAATAGCCTCTCCATGACCTCGAGATCCTCTAGGCCAGCCCCACTGATGTAGGTCAAGAGAAAGCATAGCTGGCACTGCCAGTTATGCGCATGGCCATGAAGAGAACCAATGACAATCTTGAGGCCTTTGTCATTGGCCAACTCCTTCAGCAGACTCTTCTCCGGTGTCTTGTGGAACTGGCATCCAATGTCATACCCGTATGCCATTCTCGATGGTATATGAGGCTGTCCTTGTTGTTGACGGTCCTTACAAACAGCTGTATTGAACTGCATGGGTATCCCGCAGGTACTTTTGGCATGACCTGTACCCCTACCCGTGCGCAAAAATACCCACAGGTCACGCTGCTAGCAGGGCTTGAACTCAAGACCTCGCAAAAATTGGGTCCTCAAATCAGTACACAGTTAACCGTTAAGCTATTTCAACATTATTACAGTTAATTGCGTGCAATATTGGGGTGTCTAGAGCCACCTGAAGGGGCCACGGGTCTGGAGATCACTACCCGTACCCGTACCCACAAGACCCATACCCGCAACCCGTGGCAACCCGCGCAACCTGTGCTTTTCACTAAACAGCTGTTATAAAGCGATGAAGAAACAAAAGCACATACTTTCATCTGCATAAAGGTTAGTACATATTATCAACTCACAGTGCACTCTTGATCATATCTGCCAACCACAGCACAAACATATGCCTACATGCACTGGCAAATATGCCAGTACAGTCATAAATGGCCTGCTCTGCCTCGGTATGGCTGGCCTTCATATTTGCCCACCTATCCTCACACACCTTCTTCCCTTCCTTCAGATCCTTCTCCTTCTCCTTCTCTTCCACTGTCTCTTCCATGTATCCCAGAAGATTGGGCCAATTCTTTGGGTCCCAATTGTCCACTTCCTCCGGTGACAGGAAGTACTCATCACCTCCTGTCCTAGGATCTGGTCTTTCCCTCAATCTTCCTGGTGTTGCTGAGTCCCAAGCTGGATCTCGTCACTCCACTCGTTTGAGGGAGTCATTGCCATCCATGGCACACATCATTCCCATTTCCAAGTTGTCCTCGCCCTCCACAGGATACTGACATGCTGGACAAGTGTTCAAGCAACGATAGTCAGGATCCGAATGGCCAAGGAGATGACTAACGTGTTTTCGTATTTCGTTTTTGACAGCTAGATACGCATCGTAGGCAGCAGAAAACTGTACACATAGGCAGTTTTGAAATACAATCCCTGACATATCACAGAGGCTTCATATGAATGATTGGATGGTGAGGCGGGCACAACGAATGGTGAGGGAATGGAAGAGTCTGAGTGTGCAGATTGAGACCCTGTCATACAGTACTGACAGCCTTGAATGTATCACAAATAAACTTTCTGACAGGTACCTGTTGCGTACATCCTGCTAATGTGAGTCAAAAGGAACACTAAGAAGAGACTAAAGACATACCACTGAAGACATCTATTACCTTCGTGTACTCCCACCAGCCTTCATCCACCTCACCCTGAAAGACTTGCTGATTCCTCTCGTGGTACATGTAGTCCATGTACACAGTCGCCATGTCCGAAAGCTGAGCCTGCCAGTGTTCCTGGTCAACTACAATCTTGTTGTGACGGTTCCTTGGATCTCTGTAGTATCTGCTTGTACATTAGAATAGTTAAACAAAAAGAAAAAAAGCCAATACATGCATGAACGCTGATAATCCATAGTAGCTTCATGGTACAGCTGTACCTCC
Source organism: Tetrapyrgos nigripes (assembly GCA_013368315.1). Classification (NCBI taxonomy): domain Eukaryota; kingdom Fungi; phylum Basidiomycota; class Agaricomycetes; order Agaricales; family Campanellaceae; genus Tetrapyrgos; species Tetrapyrgos nigripes. Next base: position 28,532 of record JAACJM010000257.1, on the reverse strand, counting down.
TCCTCGTAAGAATCTTCCTCTTCCATCACCTAGTCCATTCTCTGCTAGTACGTTGTCGTTGAAGGTTGAGGGCCCAGCATCATTCCCAATGTCAAAATTGTCATTGTCATCGTCTTGGTATCGGTCTTGGTACAGACTGAAGTCCACCAAAGGCTGACCCCCAGATTGGACCGCATTCTGTCACATTCTGTTGCACTTGACAAAGTTCTTCCTCATGGAGTGCGTGCTGAGTCAGTGTAAATCTGTGAATACCAGAGCGAGATTGAGGAGATGGCCAGGGCCTTTGAAGATTTCTTGATGGAGTTTCTTGACGTTGCTGTGCCGAATGCCCTTAGCCATAGTAGGATGCTAGACTTGGAGTCTTAGACGAAACAAAACTGAACGCGACGCGTTACGCTTCATGTGATCTATTATCACGTGTGCACTGAAGTCGCTGTTGAATAGATCAACAAAAGCTTAAGTAGATTGCTTGTCCTCCAACCAGCACCTCAAGGACCATGCACTTTGACAGTAAGTGATTCCACTCCAGCTATCCCTTTTATTTCTGCACGTCTGGACCCAGGAGTATGCAGCAACGACCCTGGGGCAGTGGAAAGTGGTCCAGACACGTCAGACGCATCTTGTCTCATTGTCACACAACAAAATGCTGACTTGCTCCCTTTGCAGATACATGTCATCTTTGAGGAGGCAAAGAATTCGCTGGCTGTGATGTCACGCAAGAACATGATGAAATTGTATGATATGCTGAATACATCCAACTCAACCTCAACACTACCAACCTCTACCAAACTGCCTACATAGCACAGCAACTTTTTGAGGACGAGAATCCTGAAGTAACTGACGAGCCAGTTCCCTTGGCCATCCCTACTGTTGACCTCCATAGGCGACCGATCACTCCCAGAGTTGTGCCACTTACTGAACTTGTGAAACCCCTCCTCTTAAAATTCTGTCCAAACCCGAACATGTTCCCTACCAACCTGATTACACATTGTCGCCCAAACAGCGCAAGAACCTCAAATCACATGCGAGGAGGGCCCCATCCGCTTTGACCAGAGGCACGCGAAACAAGGCTTACCCCTGTATAACTTTCATTTGTATCGCGAACTCAGAAAACAAAATCGGTTACTTTGAAGAGCATTTTTATACTCAAGCAGATATTAGAATGCTTCCAAAAAATCGAACAATACAAATGTATGCATACTAATACTAAGTATCAACTTCTATGGAAACTTTAGTGTGAGCGAGGAAGCATAATTAAACATTAGTGCTTATGGCAAACTCGGAAAACATGAATGAAAGGTCAAAACAAATCTTACATGTAATTCTCACCTCTCTTTCCTCCTTTCTTTGACCATCCCTCACTTCAACTTTGCTTATTCATCAAGTGAGCCATATCATCGGAGTCCTAGGGATGCCTAGACGCCATTCCAAGTCAGCAATTGCCAAAGCCAACCATACACCTGAAGAAAAGGAGGCTGGAAATGCGCGTAGCCATCATCTTGCAGACCGTCGCTACCGTCGAAAGTAAGTTTTCTTGTCTTCCTCTCATATTCTTCCCACTATCTTTTTTCTAACTCAACTTCACGATCTTATCTGTTCATTCCTTTCAGAGTACGCCGCGAAGCTCTGGAGAAGGCAAGAGAAAGGATGGCCAAATGTCGGGCTGAGATGTCAGAGGAAGAGAAGACTGAGGCCAAGGAGAAGAGAAAGGCGTATGACAGCAAGTACTACCTAATGTGCATCTATATTTCTTCGTTCTATCTATCTCCACTTACTGTTGCCTGCCAGTCATCGTGACAATATTCTTCACATCACAATGAGACATCATGCACAGTGCATCTCTGCTATTTTTTTTTCCAAGTACCCTTTCCTTTCTACTCAGGAATTTCATTCAGCAACATGGCAAGGCAGCATTCTGGTCAGACTACCCTCATCAAAAAGTTGGATTAAGGAAGTCTTTGGGACAGGGGCTACTACCAGAAGACGAGTGCCCGGAGTAATAGCAGTCAGAATCTCATAAAAGTCAGCTCGTACTATTCATCATTTACTTAAGTTCTAGAGGTAAAGAAGAATTACTCACCAACTGTCACCTGCATGTTGTGAAACCTGCAATTGACATCCTCCAGCCATTCGGAGACCTGTTGTTCACGGCGTTGGTACTCTTCGTGAGCTGCTTGAAGGCGGGCTTCAGAGGCTTGACGAGCTTCTTCAGCCTGTTGCAAGTCTATGAATGATAAGTTAGATTAGCAATGTGATTGTAGAAATGAAAGTAGACATTACGCACCAGCTTGACTCTGGGACAGACTGACACTCTCTCGCAATCCCTCCTTGATGAGCGCCAATCTCTTCAGCTTCCTAGCAGAAAATGGCTGGGTAGTTAAGTTCTCCAAACCTATCGCGCAAAACATGAAGGGAACCTGTTAAAGAAGAGAAAGTGTATGACTTACCAGTCATGGTTGATGTTGCAGTAAACAAACCAGCACTCACGTGAATCAGAAACACACATTTGTTTATTCATATATTCCAGATTTTTTGTACTTTGTGTACTGGTTTTCTTCCTGGTGCCCAGGATGTATAACCAGAATTTCCCTCAGCAATTTCCTCAGGAGCCACTCCTAAACACCTCTGACCCATTCAATTATGGATCTGCGAACGCGACTGGCTGTCTGAATGGTCAATACAGTCAGACGTCCTCACCAAACTCAATAGACTCAATGGGTGCTGTCAATCAACTTTGACCGGCATCTGCCCTTGCTTCTTTTCAACCATCTTACTATCCGTCGAACTCATATCCTCAGCGTCAGTGCATTGTTTTTGTTGCAGTTCTATGCTCTGACTCTGTGTTTGTTTTATAGGACAAGTACACGGACATGGTGTCGTGAGGAATGACTTGACTTCAGGCTTGTCGCTCGGAGGGAACCATGACTTTAATCCAATAGGTATGTGTTCCTGTTTTTTTTTTTTTTTTTTTTTTTTCAAAAAAAAAACAACGTTGAGTTAATTGCATTTTGTAGTCCGTTCTTCTAGTGCTATGCCAATGAGAACGGAGCCTCGCTTCGAAACGCATACACAAGACCTTCCAGCACGGTTCCCTCTTCAAACTCGAACTCCTACAGTCTGTCACAACATTGGGCTGGGTTGGACGTGTCTCGAAATGGTACAGGTATTCAGGTATGTGGCTGGTATCCTGTTATGAGTTCATTCATGTTTATAATGTGAAAACTTTAGAACTACAATACCAACAGTGGAATATTTCCACAAAGCCATTTGCTGCACCCTACTTCAAGAGTGCACGATATATTGTTTGGTCCCAACAGCCAGACACCTCAGCAAGGTAGCAGCAGCTCCTATTATCCTGCTTGACCTATTTCCACTCAAATTCCTCAGACTCACTGGCAAGGTCCAGTTCAGGACATAGTCAATTGGTCTGGTGGTTTCTCTAACCCGATGTGTCCCTCTTCCTATCCCAACCACCGACACCTCTCACCACAGCTTCACCAACAGACAGCCCGTCCACAGCAGCGTCCTCAGGCTCTTACTTGGACAAAGACTGTGGTCAGTGACAGTATTGATGCGTCCACCCTACCACGTCCAGTCCCAACGCCAAAACAACCTGAACCCGCTCAAGCTCCCTCATCTGCACCTACTCCATCATTATTTACTCCATCAAGAACTGGGCTGGAATCATCTGGTGTAGCTATTGGCACCCGTACCCTCCCCTACCTACCTCCTGCTCCTACAAGTCCCCCAGCTTTAACGGACTTTGGGGAGGTAAGTGATATCACCTTGTACACAAGCGGATCAACGCTCACCTATCCACTTGTGTATATCTGGATATTTGGTCATATGAGGTGTGTAAACCAATGCAGCAATTCCTCTGCACCTGTCATGACCAATTGATCGGACTTCTATAAGGCTTCGATGAGTACCTGAAGCGCCTCTCACATAAGGCGTTCAGTGTATTTCCGGGCAGTTTGATGCCCTTTGATGTATTACTCCTGCCTCTAAGTTGTTATTGACACTTTTTAAGACTTTTTAAGGAACGAAAAGCGTTCAAGTGAGTTATTAGAGTATCAAATCTGGTTAGACTTAGTACATCACTTGTCGACTTCCATCGCGTACAGCACTGATGCCCTGGCCATGACCACTGACCTTAAGTGCCTTCACTGAGAAGTATAACCAAAGCAATATCTTATCAAAAATATAATTCTACTTGCAGTGAGTGTCCAGAAACATGTATTTGGTTGTATGGCGTTAGTGGATGGCAGTGGACACCCATTTTGCTACTGAGCATGCAGAATTGGTGCCGAACGCTGCCAGACATAGGACTTTCCACTGCAATCGTTGGCTCTGATGACTGGCCATCTTCCTGGCTGTATATGATGAACTATGTCCACTAGAAGCTAAGTTATCTGCGGTCTGTGGTAAGTGCGCTGGTGCAGCAGTCAGGACCGAGCTGTGAGAATTCAATCAGGCATGATGAAAAAGGAAGGTGCGCACACTTTGGGGTGACCATTTGTATGACTGCCTTTCATCATAGCTTCAACGATCACATATATTTTCCCTTGCGGTTATGTTCGTTAGGGTAGTATTATATACACTCTTTATCTTAGATATGCCTGAGTATATAGAGTGTTCAGGGCATGTTTTCAGCATCATCATTATGTGCGCCACTCCTTACAGTCCGTCGTGCGGGCAGTCTACACCATCAATAGAGGGTCATATGGTACTACTAAATGACCTATGTAGGCCATGTATATCATATAAGTCATGTACAATTTACTGGAATGAAAAATGCCTTCAAACCTATGGGATCTTGTTAAAGAACATTGTTCACCTTGTTGCAAATTTGTGACTTTATGACTTTTTCAAAAAGAAACATTGCTTCATGATTATTTCATATATTGCATAAATTTACCATGCCTGCCATCATTGCTAACACTAGCAATGCCTGTGGAAGATGCAAGAGAGTTGCTCGACTCACAGAGGAGGGACTGGTGATGATGTAAGCGTGCCAAGACGTTGCAAGGTCATGGTCAACCACGTTGGACCCTTCAATGGCCTCAGTGTCCACCTTCCATTGATCTCAACCCTTCACACAGCTACATTAGATACCCCTTGTATCCATTTGTAGTACCAAAGCTCAAATCGTTGTTGGTAGACTTAATGTGCGTGCTACTCCTATTCTCAGACTTGGATATTCCTCAACGAACATAAGTACACTCGAGCTCAGTTCGATACCATGATGCTATTATTCCTTGCATACTAATGATATTCCTCCTTATATGAAGCTATAATTACAAATAAATCTACACCCTATAGCTATCATTGTTTCCATCTCAAAATACAGGGGAACACATCTTATGAGTGGCGAAGAGTTATCATGCTGATTGACTGACTCCTGAGCCTTGAGGACCTTAGAGGACACCTAGGCCTCTGGTTCATTATGTCCTGACGATGCTAAGTCTATGTTCCTCAACCTACAACCACTCAAAGTACTCTATAAAGACTTAATGGCGGGAGTACCCATCGAAGGGCATCAAACTGCCCAGAAATACGCTAAACACCTTATGTGAGAGGCAGTTCAGGTACCCATCGAAGCCTTATAGAAGTCCAATCAATTGGTCATGACAGGTGTTCCTCTGAATGTGTTCAACTATTTTAGTCCCATTTCGATTACCAGACATTAGTGTCTTTTGTCAGCGATTAGCAGAGAATATCTCCATTTTAGTAGCTTATTTCTCAGCTTATTTCTCAGATTGTTACAGTAGTCGGAGCTGCCTATGGTTTCCACGGTAGACGTTTCGATGACATCGCTCTGGCCAACCACTAAGCCTCTGGGAGTATTTCCAAGGCTAAACGAACATGAGCTCAATTTGATGTAGGAAAGGTGAGAGGATGAGAGGTCCAATGGCTTCCAGGTCAGGAAGTGGGGGAATATCTGAGGTAGCGCTCCATTTGATGGACTTCACACCTGCTCAGTCATCACCTAGCACACAGCTGTATACCATCTCAAATATCAGCTGAAGCCCACCACCTGCACAAGAGGAGAAGTCTTGAGTTTGTGTCTGGTCCAGGTAAAGGGTGCGTTGGAAACTAATGAGGCCATACACATTGCGCTCATTTAGGAATCCGAAAAGACAACTGGTGTTCTTAAATGAGGAAATGACGAGAACGATGAGTACAAGATGAGTACGTTGAAGATCGCTCTAGGTAGTGGCATGTTGCGACATCATGGACAGGTCATGAAGAGGGAATGTGTAGCTTGTTCCTCGCGTCCATCACCCAACCTCGCCCTCCTTTCTTTCCATGAAAAACCGTGTTATCTTGGCGCAAACCATTCTGCAAAATGAGGGAGAAGGCTCATAGAACGTAGACCAAACGGACAAGTACCATAGAACATCTTCTTTCTCTTAATGCTCTGCTTCTCCTCCTCCTCTCTTCTCTTCATCTTTTGAACAGCTGCATGTGCCAACTCCCAACTGGGAACCAATGCCAACCACGAATTGGCAGAACCATTCAGTACAATCCTCTTCTTTTCTTTTCTCCTTGCTCTCTCCTATCTCGCCGTCTCCGCCGTTTTTCTTTCCCCTCCCAATCACTCCCCCTTCTCTGTCATCATCAGCTCTCTTCTTCCTCTCTCTCTCTCTCTCTTTTTCTTTTTTTTTTTTTTTTTTTTTTTTTTTTTTTTTTTTTTTTTTTTTTTTTTTTTTTTTTTTTTTTTTTTTTTTTTTTTTTTTTTTTTTTTCTCTCTTCTTTTCTGCTTCTAACTACCACAGCACACCCATACTATTACTTACATACACCTTACTACTATACCTTACAAACCCACACAGCACAATCTCACTCACACCCATATTATCACACACGGCTCAGCAGACCCATGTTACTGGTAAACCACGCATAGTTACATGTCAGACTAGTCGCTACCATATGCCTTAGCACAATGGCGAATAAACTTGGAGAAAAAAAAAAAAAAAAAAAAAAAAAAAAAGAGGGAGAAGGCTGCCCTCTAACACCTTGTCAAGTCGACCATTTGCCACAGACGAAAACTGTAACCGTGATGAGTCCATTCTGAACCAACGAAACGCATCCATATACTCCCGGTGTCTCCTTCCTCTGCACAGTTCACATATTCACATACTGCATTGCACAAAGTTGTTCTTGTCGCCTCATGTCGTTGTCCTGACTGTCATTTCAGAATACAAAACCCCCAGTCCCTTATCTCTCGCGCATACCTCCTTTGCCCGTTTGACTGGCTATTGCTTTTCATTTCCTGTGTTTCTTCCTTGAAGACGGTAGACCAATTACTAGCGTAGATTTAGGGAGCTTGGGCACAGGTTTGAGGTTATTCCACCTGGGAGAAGTAAGTCAGAGCTGAGGGTTCTAAATCCAAGGGGGTCCAGGCCGGAGAATCCCATACCGGGGCTAGGTAGGTAGGCTCCCTGGTGAAGCTCTTAAATTTATTTTTTTTACCAACTCATTTGGAGCTGGCAAGCATGCTGGCGGGTGTCAATCTGGTGAGCTGTGAAGTTAAACACATAAATATATGCTCACCAGATGTTTTTTGACAATTACGCAGTATCTCTAAGCGCGAGCCAGGTAAGGTTCCGACTGTCTGGCAAAGCACAAGACTTGAGGTCATGTGCACATACTATATTTGGCAGGTAAATTCGTGTGAACTTACCTTATATAGAAGGTAAGGTAGGTAGGTTCCTCAACCGAGGCACTAAATTTTTTTTGGACCCCCTTGTCTAAATCTGGCCAGGCTTGACGGTGTCTGCGAGGGAGTAGGAAGCTGCCAGGGTACCTACGAAGTTGAAGGGGCATCAGAAATGTTAGGGAACTGGGATAGGATGACTCGAGAAGAAGAGGATTTGTGCAGTCCAGGTCCCACAGGCGAGTACCCTGAGGTCTGCTGAGGGCATATTCTTCCTGTCCTTCACATCAACCTTCCACTCCCATCTTGCTACTGTGACATGACAGGGATAGGGCCAAAATTACTGCCTTTCCACCTTTAATAAATCCCTCCGGACCTTGCTTCATCCATCATTTTGGAGCTGCACTGGCAGTTCTAGTACCCCGGTACCCGCTGCCTGCCAATCATCCATTCTTGGTCACCTCTGATGATACATATGCTGCCCCCTAGTCACTAGTCCACTATGCTATGCAACAGATTGCGTACGCGAGGATTTTCATTTCTTCTCTGCTAGCAGATGGTGTTGTTCTCGCATATCAAATTAGGGTGGAATGCGTGATAATTACTTATGTTGCTGGCTGAGCTACCTCCTAGCTGACTCTGTGCAGGGCAGAACCTGCACAACCCAGTCTTTTGTCTACCTAATCTGGATGACTATAGATGGCGTGACTCATTTGTGTGCCAAAAATGGAAATTTACAACTCGTGGGACTTTCCACCAACTATAGACGATTCTGTATTCCGCTCAACATACTGTACCATTTTAATCAATTCAGCAGTAATGGGTAACGGGGTCCCAAAAAACGCTGAATATTCTGGCCTGTAACGTGTAACACTGACAAGTGCCGAATTTTCAGACCCAATTGTAACGCTGCGCATAGGGCTGCGCACCGTACCAGCCTGCGCATTTGTCTTTTTTTGGACTCTGAACCCATTTTTTGCCACCAGGGACTAACGAGACCTTAAGATACACAAGAAACAAGTTGTATCGGAGTAGTAATACTGTTTATTACCGGACAAGCACAGACCACTGGCAGCGAGATAGGAAGCTCAAAAAGGAAAGTCAATTTGTAAGCCAGTACAGCTTCGTCAACTCATGTGCTCGAGCATATCATAGCTCGGTAGAACTACCAGTGTTCTCTATATATACGAAACTTGGAAAATTTTTTAGGCTTTTTGTGTTTAAGATTCATCTCATTACTGGCAGGATCATATTAGGGACAGTGTCAGGAATTTTGAGCCAACTGCCAGTGTGTTCTTTATATAGACAAGACTCAGAAAATCTTTTAGGCTTTATGTGGCTAAGCTTCATCTCATTTCCATAGATCTTAGCTACATTTCTGTGTGGGCGCAGAGGACTGATGGTTGTTTATTGACGCCTGGCTAGGGGTGACGAAAATTTGACATTGTTACGGTAACAAATCCGAACTGCCAAATATTTAGGTTCGTCACCCCTGTAACAGTAACGGTGGGGTGCCAAATTGATTAAAATGGTACAGTACTCTCCCCAGTTCTTCATCGAGCAATACTTCTCGTTACTAAATTCCTTTCTTTCTTGTTTTCACACATTTTACTTTTCTCCCGTAATCATCGCTAAGTCAATAGTCCATCTACTTGAAGAATGAGCATGAACCAAAGCCATGGTATTGACGTTAACTCATATGACGGCGCTGGGTGATTGTTGCAATTACTTTCTCCACCGGATAGTCTCCTCATTATATTGAATCCGGATGTGTCCTTTCACAGAACGCCAGCCAAGCAGCTTTCCGCGAGCTTTCTAAACTTATCCATGAACGACACTCTCATTCAACCTCCAGTCCAACCCTCAAACCCTATCTATGACCAATTCAAACCAAAACCACAAATTCCTTTGGCTGCCTTCCCTTTCTGACCAACGATCCCAGCTCCAGTCTCACCAGAGACACCTAGAAAAAATCGTTTTGCATGTGAGCTTCGAGATCCGGACTCAAAGTCTAGAAGCCACCAACGCACTCCCAAGACCTCTGCTAATAGTAACAGTCTCGCCCATGCGCTGCAAGCTATGAACATTAGCAATGATACATCCAGGCTTCATAGCCCAGTTTCAATGCCAACGAAATACCATCCGTATTCTAGACCTGGCACCAAACAAACGGTTCTTTCCCCCAGTCGACGACGGTCCCCAGGGAGTGGGTACGGACTGCCCAAAATAGGCGTCCTCGTAAATCAGCGAATGGGGATATTAGACTTAGGTTATCTTAGCGAATAGTCTTAGCGAGAGTCACAAAGTGGGGGTAAGAGCGTGCGAACGTATCTCACTTCACTCTCAAGTATATATCATTAATCAGAGTAGTATAATAATATAAATAGTCTAAGTATATCTGTATGATCATTTAACCATATGTCTGCAGTACCTGATTGATGCCGTATGCATAGTAACTTAGTAACTTGATCGTTATCATTTAATTCCAACACTCCCCTTCAAGCGGATATCCCTAGTAATCGGAAGAAACGCTTGATCTTATCAGCAGAGAGAGCTTTCGTAAGTATATCCGCAAGTTGATCATTAGTTGACACATGTTTAACTCGTATGTATCGTTGATGTATCCAATCAGTAAGGAAGTTTTCACGGATATTGAAGTGCTTAGTTCTCTGAGTATGTTGTTCTTCAGGAGCACGTATAATTGCCAAAGTAGATGCACTATCTGAGTTGATAAGTACTGGCTCCTGTTCGGCATTTAGAATAGTAACTTTATGAGAATATTGCATAATTTTTCATACCATCGATGACCAGCTTGTTTCAGCCCATATAGAGTCTTTCTGAGTTTAAGTACGTAGCCTTCAGGTAAGTTAGGTAGTAAATTACCTGGAGGTGGACGAAGGTATAATGTTTCCTCGTCAGTAACGTTTCCGTAAAGATAGGCAGATTTAATATCAATCTGAGTAGTTTCATAGTCTAATGAAGCTGCAAGAGCAAGTATGAAACATGTACTGCTCATGCGTGCTACAGGGGCAAAGATATCATTTGCGTAGTAATCAATGCCTTCTTGTTGACTAAAGCCTTGTGCTACTAGTCTAGATTTCAATTTGGTCTGTTTGCCAAGTTCGTACTTAGTTTTGTAGACAAATCTGGAACCAATGATATTCGCATCAGCAGGAGGTTTGACGTATTCCCAGGTTCCTAGACTTTCTAGAGATTCTATCTCAGCTTTCATGGAATCAAACCATGCATTACGTTGTGGATGATTGAGTACATCCTTAAATGAAATTGGATCGCCAACGTTATCAGTTTAGTAAACATTGAATCCTGTTAAGAAGAAAGCAATGTTTTGTTCAACTTCATCGTAGAGTAAACCTCTGGCTTCTCGGATCCTTTTTGATCGTCTTGGGCCATCAGGTTGTTTAGTTTCATCTTCGTCGACATCCATTGGTTCAGGTTCGTGTTCCTGAGAAGTTGGAGTTTCATTTGTATTTTCTTCTGTAGTTTCTAATGGTTCTTGATTTTTGTTTTGTAACTCCCCTTCAACTTGCGATTTGGACGTTAAGAATTGCAAGTTGCGTTCTACATTCACTTTAGTACCAAAGTAGACATAATGGCCTTTTGAATGATTGTCAAAGCCTAACCAAACTCCACGTTTTCCTTTAGGAGTTAGTTTACTAGTTCTTGCTTCATCATATACAATGCAAGGTGTACCAAAGCTATGTAGATTGTCTAAGTTTGCGTTAACACTGTAACGTTTAAAATATAAGTATGTACATAGTATAAAGTCCTGCATGCCACCATAAACGATTAGGTAGTTTTCCAGTATGCAGATTAACACGAATACCATTCATGATATGTTGATGTATGTTTTCAGCAACTCCGTTTTGCTGAGGCGTGTCATGAATTGTATAACGTGCAATTGTACCTTGTGCTTTCAGGTAGTTTTTTGAATGCACCCGAAGTAAATACGGCATTGTTGTCTGATTGTAGAATTTTAACTTTGATACCATATTGCGTAAATAGTTCCGTAGTAAATGTAACCCATTGGGTATAGGCTTCGTCTTTTGTTTTGAGTGGAGATAATATTAACCAACGCGTACAGTCATCAACAATGGTTAACCAGTATTTGTAGCCTTCAACAGAGGCAGTTCGTAATGGACCAAATATATCAATATGAAAATGGTCTCTGAAGTTTTCTGCTAATTCTGAAGTACGTTGTTTCGGAACAGAAAGTCTATGTATATTATTGATGATGCAGTCTTCGCATTGATTTTCTGTCCAATCATCAATCATGATTGTAATAATAGATTTGTCTGTTTTTAGTAATGTTTTTAGATTTGTATAACTCATATGACCAATTTGTTTGTGAAGTTCATATAAACTTAAAGTAGCAACGTTATCACTCAATTTTTTAGTTGTGATGGAGTAAAGTTTGGCGCTCTCGTGTATAACGCCAATGAAATTGTCCTTGTCATTACGTATTATACATAAATGATCATGAAAAGTAAAAGTATAGTCCGCTTTTTGTGAAATACTGATTAAAGTAAACGGAAGTTTTGAGTTATAGTATACATTTTTAAGAGTGATCGATGAAGACTCACCATTGTCCTTCCTGACTTCTACCTGCATATCGCCTGCTAATCGAAGATCTAGATGCTCTGAATTGGCAACAGTTAAAGTTATGGCAGGCGTAGTATGAATGTTAAAAAGTAAGTTAAGATATGGTGTACAGTGTATAGTAGCACCAGAATCAATGATATGTGTATGATCTTGGTCAGAGATCGCGGTAAAAGCAGGTAGGGAAATATGATGACTCACCGGAGTCTCTGAGTCTTCCATCTCAACGTCGCCCGAAGAAATCAATTGTACCCAGTCCGATTGCGAAGTTGACGTAGTCGCAATTTGAGAAGAAGACACAGGCACGGAGATGGCAACTGATGCATTCTCCTTGGTCTTGCATTTGTTGGATTGTTTAGTAATCCCTTTCTTCTTCATAGCTTCTTTGGACTTTTCAGTCCACAGTTCTGGGCACGTCTGGGTCGTATGACCCATCTTGTTGCAGTTGAAGCACTTCCGATCCTTTTTGCCATCAGAAGGCTTCTGGTATGGCGCTGCAGCGTTAGCGCGTTCCCCTTTTGACTTGTCCGATCGTTGAGCACTGCCTTGACTAGTGCTACCAGACTTCTTGTCGGACTTCTTCGAAGGATACGTTCGAGCATTGCTCAAACGATAGTTAGTGAATTCCTTCTTTAGCCATGCAATGAGGTCGACAGCTCTGTATACGGGTTTCTCCCCTTCAGCTGCAGTAGTGGCATCCCATGTAGCTGCAGCTGCATCCACAGTTGCTTCGTAAGAACTGCGAACAAAGTGATAGTGTGGAGGAATAATCCCCACTAGAGCTGAGTAAAAGACTTGATCCGAGACATCTATTTCTCTCTTCTTGATAGAAGCCCACAGATCCTGAGCTTCGTCGAGGAGCTTATCAAACTTCCAGACTGGTTTATGTAAGTTGAAGAGTTTCCACAGCTTGTTAGACTCTTGAACTGTGGATGAAGGGTCGAAACGTTGCTTGAGCTTCTTGATAAGCTCTATCGCATCCGACTCTTCGATGTAGTGGATCATGATTTTATCATCAATCTTGCCTGTAATAGCGTTAAAAACAGGCTAGTTTGACAGTATTACCAGGATGTAACCCAGAACTTTTAAAGTGTTGGTGATGAATCACCCGTAAAGCACTATTAATGCGAAAGTACCACATTTTCCAATTTTCTCTGCCAGTAAGAACTGTCAGGGAATCAAAAGCTTTGTTGATGTCACTGAGCGGCATCACGTAGTTGGGGTTTGTATTTTCGGGCATAGATAATGCGACCGACGAAGTAGGGGTAGATGGAGGAGATGATGATGGAGTAGGGACAGTATCCCGGACATTAGTCCTAGTATTTTCACCAGCATCAGACATAATGGGATCAAGTGCGAATGGAAGAGGGTTTTGGATGAGAGGATCAGGTGGTTGTGCTTGCGAAGTAGATGATACGGGCGGAGTAGGAGTTTGGGTACCAGAGGGGTGTGCACTAGAGTGGCGACTGGTAGTAGGAAGTGGGATATCTGGGACTGATCCTTGAGATCGAGTTTGTCGACTAGTCATATACTAGTCCAGGAACAGAGTACGAGTAGAGAGTAAAGCAGAGTAGAACAAGTGTTTATCGAAGTTATAGCAAGCTAGGCGGGGCCCATAACCTATTAGACTTAGGTTATCTTAGCGAATAGTCTTAGCGAGAGTCACAAAGTGGGGGTAAGAGCGTGCGAATGTATCTCGCTTCACTCTCAAGTATATATCATTAATCAGAGTAGTATAATAATATAAATAGTCTAAGTATATCCATATGATCATTTAACCGTATGTCTGCAGTACCTGATTGATGCCGTATGCATAGTAACTTAGTAACTTGATCATTATCATTTAATTCCAACAGGGGAAATAGTCTGGAGATGATGGAGCTTGGTTTGATGCATTTCTACTGATGTTGGTCGCCATTCTCTCGTTTTATTTCTCAGTGTACTTAACCACAACAAATCAAATCATAAACGTCATAATCTTCTTCCCTTTGTCTTGAAACCTGACGTCGTGTATTATCTTAACCATCCACCATTCGCAGGGCAGGAGGATTAACCTTGCAGTGGGTCTATGCCTGTCGATCCACCCTACTTAAGTAGTTGAGGTTGGACTCGTCGTACCGGACCGACAACTGGTGCAAACCTCAACTCTGGGTAGACTCGAGCCAGTCACTTCTGCAAAGGTTTGATGAAAAGTCGATCAAACCGCTTGTTCTCCACCTCCAGGAAGACTATGAGCTCCTTACGGGTGCTCATGTACATCTGCACGGTTCTGGGCCAGAGCAAGTGGCCAGGTAGCCAGTTTTGACCAAAACCAGACTCGCGTCGCGAAAATCCTCGCTACTCCTTGACCACAGCTGGTGCTGATTCGTATATCAGCAGATTCCTAAGAAGTCCTACTACGCTATGCTAAAGTTTTTGTATTCTAAATTTCCCTCAGTAATTTTATATGATTTAAAAACGCTAACGTGGCTAGCTTCCTGGTATCAAATAGTGCCGACTCTAGCCTTCCATTGAAATTTTTTCATGCCGAAAAATCTTAGTCTTTTTCACTTCTCGTTCGCTCACCATGTAGAAACATGCCACACTCCAGGTCTGTGCTCACAGACAGGCAAATATGGAAGATATACACCCTATTACCTAGAACACCAAGCTGAGAGTATTTTTCTTACCATTATCCTGCCGTTTAACCATTTTTCATTGCTGTCACGCTCACGGATCCTTTGTTTTTGAGGTATTTCTGGCTTCTGGCAGATGCTCAACATTTGCCTTTCTCATAGAAAGTACATAGTAGTGTGGATATACCATATAGATAGCTACTACAAGATTTTGACTACCGGAAACGAAGAGAATTTCTCGATTTTTTCACTTCTGATCGATTTTTCATTTCCGAGCTGCGGGTATCACGCCAAAAAGGGACAAATTTCCGCTCGACGGATATGTGACCGGATATGTGTACGAAGATGAGATATATTCGGAAACTAGATATAAGTACAAAAAGATGATGTATCCGTAGACTAGATATCTGAACAGAAAGCCAATATATCTGGAAGTCTTTTGGTACATTTGACTGGTGCACAGACACATGGCATATCAAATCTATGGAAAAAAGTACAAAAAGACCTCATATTAAGGCTCCGGACATTGTTACGGATATGCATCCGAAAAGACAATAAATCCGGCTTCCAGATATGGGTACCAGTAGTCAATGTCGTTGAACGGATATGCAGATTCTGGCATATCCGTTCAACGGACATATGAATTATTGGTACCCATATCAGGAAGCCGGACTTATTGTCTTTCCAGACCCATGTCCATAACCATATCCGGAGCCTTGATATGAGGTCTTTTTGTACTTCTTTCAATAGCTTTGATATGCAATATTTCTGCACATCAATCAAATGTACTAAAATGCATCCTTATATAGCAACTTTCTGTTTAGATATCTACCTTACAGATACATCATCTTTTTGTACTGAAATCCAGGTTCCAAATATATCTTATTTCCATGCACATATCCGTTCACATATCCGTCGAGCGGAAATTTGTCCCTTTTCGGTGTGTATATCATACGATGCTTCCGGACCCGGCGTTCCGACCCATGCTTTGGTAATAAAGATCCAGATCCTCCTCCCAGTGCCGTTTTGCCGTTTCTCTTAATGCCGTTCGCTTCCGAGTCATACGCTCCCTTACACCTTCTATCAACCAGCCACCTTCTCTTCTTCCTGTCGTCACTTGAGAGCTTGGATTCATGGTCAGTTCCGAGGGCGTAAAAACTTGGATTTAGGCCCCAGTTGCGATGCTGATGCGGGGTCTTGATCTGGGGGCCGTCAGAACTAATAAAGCCCGTTTTTTTCTTTCGGTTCCTTACTATTAGCAGACTTCGTGTATGCAGTTCTGGTTCATTTCAATGTAGTATCGTCCCATTCGCATGAATTCTCCATAAGCTATACATGTACAGGTAAATAATCTCGCTCTGCATATACAGATAACAGTACAGTCCATTTTCGTGCATAACATATATGACACCTTCTTGAAATCAACCCTGTCCTGCTATTAGGAACTTGACTTTGCCCCATCTAAGCTGTCTTGATTCCCATCGGTACCTCCCAAGGTGTGAAATATCCAAGAACGCCTTCTGCGTCAGACAAACTCGTCACCATTCCAACATATCCATCAGGCCGTACGACCACGATAGCACCCTCATCTCCAATGCCTAAATTCGCATACGCTTTTCCGCCGAATTCACCAGTAATGTCGATATCATCAATGAATACCCTGGTGCAATCAAGGTGGCGTTAAGCGAGGTCAGAGTGATCTTCCCGGAAAACCGCTCACCTGGTCCAATGCGTCCAGAGACTTTGTGGAACGTCCTTATAGTTGACCTCTCCTTTACTGCCCTTCACGATGGTGAAAGTGTCGACCATTTTCATTGTTTCGATCGTGTTGCGTCCCGGGTAAGACCGCTCCATGGACAGTTTGCCTTTGAGCAAGCGTTCCCCCAAAGCCTTCAGCACTTCACGCTTGCCACCTTCGTAAAGATCCCCGGTGAAAATGAGGACCTTAAATCTCGTATCCGAGGGCAAGATATCGTGTATCTGAACGACTTTATCGTCTCGAGCTATCAGGACCAGCTCTGGAGGGAATCGCTTTCCAATGACAACATTGGCGGCGAGATATTGATGGTCATTGGAGACGATCATCGAGTGGCCGTAGTGAATACCAATTCCATTTTTGAAAAGCCCGAACGCTTGGACCATTCTAACCAATTTTGAAAGTCAGATACTCGTCTCGAAAGCTAATAGGGACTTACTTTGCATGTAGAACAGGATCAATACCCTTTCCGCTCTTGGCCATACTTTCAAACATGGCAACGTATTTTTTGTCGAAGAAGATGAGGTCCAAAGCAAATTGGCGCCTTTCCATCTCGTACTAGTGCGTCCAAGGTCAGAATGAGACGGAAATATGAGTACCAAATAAGATGAGATGCTTACCGTGTCTAAGAGCTTTGGATTTGCCCATTTTCGGAGCACGTACGTAAGCTTCCAAGCTACGAACACCGAGTAACTAAATATAGATTCGATAGGTTAATTGAAAACTTACCTAGATTGTGCGAGTCATTGATGCCCGCATTCATTCCTTGTCCTGAGAGGAATTTAGACAGATCTAAGATACGCGCTAGTAGCGTATTTACTTACCAGCTTTGGGGCTATGGCTGTGGCAGCTATCGCCAACCAGGAAGACCCTGTTCAATACCGAGAAATTGTCCGCCACTCGTTGCCCGACTATGTCAGGGACGTAATTTTGGATCAGAGAGAAAACGCAGCATTAAAGCATTGATTGCTTACCGACGTAAACTGTCCACCAATGATACCCTTCATTAGCGTTCATATAATAAGGTTCAAAAGCTCTTTTGGCAATCTGAGATGAATCTTGAGCAACTGCGTTGATGAATTTGACAGAGAAAAAGATACCTTGAGAAGGTCGTCTGGGTTGACCGAGTCAATGTTGACTTTCTTTGTCTCGGTGTTGACATACTGTGAGTGTTCATCGAGAGGAATATACAGTCGAACCATATCATCCTCTCGGGGCACAATCAAACAGAAACCTGTATCCGAATGAACTTGCGAGGTCGCCCGAATGTCCGGGAAGTTAGTGTCGGGGACGAAGTCAATCACTCCCCAGTAACGTTCTAAAGGGGAATACTTAGCGAAGGACACCATTGATTCAAAATCTTACCAGTATGATCACCGGCGGTACTGATTCCGAGAGTCTTGCGGATGTACGAATGAGCTCCTGAGAGGAATAAGCCTCGGTTTAGTTCCTGATTATAATCAAGGTGAGTACTGACCATCAGCGCCGACCACGTATTTAGCGCGAATGGTCTCTTCTTGGGCGTCATCAGAGTCGTTGCGGATTTGTACCTTAAGGTATTAGTGATTCAGCGAAGACTCGGGAAAGACTGGGCTGTAAGCATACCGTGACGGGATACTCATCGACATCGTCTGCGGTGTTTTCGTCGATGGTCAAAGAGTAGGGGGAAAATGGTCGCTCAACTGTGGCTCCAAAATTGGGTAATTCATCCGTGAAGAGCGCCTCGTGAGCGCCTTGGTGATTGGTGAGCTACATTGAAGAAAAGAAGTCAATTGGGTATAATTTTCGCAGACATGAAAGACTTGCGTTGAACGGATACAATCCTCGAGGTGCAGTAATGTTGGGGACTCGACTCACTCTCTATAGGGTTCACCGTCAGTGACGAACTTCATTCGAACCGCATGGTCCGCACATACCTCGATTTTTCCATCAGCTCCAGGATGCCAAATACTCTAGAGACAAATGGGTTGGGACTGCGTATCAGAGAGAGAGGTTAACAGCGACAGACCGTCGTATTGATTTTGTTACCGCGCTTGAGTGCCTTTTCAATGAGGCCGTGGCTCTGAATTTCAGAAGTCAGTGATTGCTACAAAAGCAATAACGAGTATACGAGGCTCACCCGTAGAACCTCCAAGACTCTTGGTTGAAGGGCGTCAGCATGGCCGCGATCAACAGGTGCTTCCCTGAAAAAAAAAAAGTCAATGATCATGTAGTCGGGCACGATTGTAAGCAATGACCTTTTGTCGATGATCCTGGCAGAGACTCCCGCCTTCAGAAGACTATATGCCAGCATTGAGCCACTGGGCCCAGCGCCGACAACGAGGACATCGACAAAGCTAGTTTGAGAAGATTCCATGATGCTGTATCAAATTCAAACAGTTGAGAAGAGGTGGATGAGGAAGGTGGGTAAAGATAGGTTCTTCTCAAGCAGGATTCCTCTATTAAAGCTTACTTTTTCAATATCCAAAAATTTGACAACGTTTCCTTATGGAATTACTCTCCTATTTCTTGTGAATGTTAAGTTTATGTTCAGAAGTGGCTTTCCAGACCGATCGGAACCATGCAACCATGCACGATCTCCCTCGAATATGACGTGCAAATTGATGTTGAGTTGTTTGTATATTTCCAGCAAAGTCTCGAACGTACTCGAGTCCGCGGGCGGTCTGTAAAAGCTGCGCTCAAGTAGGTATCTGTGATTCCGCTCCATGTCTCAGGCTGCTGTGGGTAATGAAGGAAATAAACAATTCGATGGTTCTTCAATGCAGCTCGGTAAGCTCCATCTTCATCGTAATCTTCAGCCACTACAGCCACCACTGGATTTCTCAAGGAGGAAACGTTTTTCTACGGCGGCTTCGGTTGCTGTCGGTCCTATTGAATGCTTGAATGCTAGAATGTATATCCTTATAAAATAGCGACGTTAGAACGTAATAGGCCTTATATGGCTGAGAAAAATCTTACCAAATCAAAATGATGCGAAGTTAGGGGGCGGGCTACGGGCGAACTACAGCAACAAAAATCCTTTCAATCTCCGCTTTTTCTGGAAAAACCGAAAACTGATGCCACCCCCGTGACCAGATCGAATTGAGTTTTTGAATTGAATCTGGTCACGGGGGTGGCATCAGTTTTCGGCAGTCACTGTATCTTTCATTGAATCCTCCAGCCGCCGTTCACAAATTCAAGAACTTCTCCCGTAATTCAAAGCTCGACGATTAGATGTGGTCTTGCCCGGGTCTTCGGGTTTTCTCACGGCAGAGTTCACAAGCTCTGTGTTGCTTTCTCTCAATTTCTTGTCTTGCGTTGACCCTCTTTGAACATGTCCACTGAAAAGACTCCTTCCGACGCTTCACTAGAGAAGGATGCCGGGGCCGACACACCTGGAACCAACAACGACGGAGCTACTCAATCACAACTGAGCTCGAAGTCAGCACCAATCGAGTCAGAAGGCGGTCTTGCTGCTTGGTGTGCAGTAGTAGCTGCGTAAGTCCCCCTGCAGAAAGCGTACCTGAGTTTTACTGAGCCATCCTTTAGGTGGATCATGCAATTTTGCACATCTGGATATGTAAATGCTTTTGGTGTTTATCAAGGTGAGTGTCCCTGCGCCTGCTCATCTTAATTTTTTAACAATTACTCCAGATTTTTACACCCGCGATTATCTATCCAGTAGCTCTGCATCTACTATCAGGTATCCACATGCTATTTTGGTATAGAAACAGCTCTAAGAATCATAATTCTAGTTGGATAGGAAGCACGAACAACTTGCTAGTGTTTGGGGGAGGGCTTATTGCTGGACGGTTGTTTGACGCTGGGTACTTGTATGTGACGTTCATAGTGTCTACCAGTCTGGGGACCAATCTTAACATCGATTTATCTGTCGCAGCCGATCGATGCTTGTTGGGGGCTCCGCCTTGTTCGTTTTTAGCCTTTTCATGATCTCGATTTCACAACCAAATCAGTGGTATCAGGTACGACCAAATTTGATAATTACAGAACTCTTGCTAATACTCCCCTTCGCTGTTAGATATTCTTAGCTCAAGGTATCGGTCTTGGAATTGCTCAGGGACTGCTCTACTTGCCATCTCTTGCCATTGTAGGACATCATTTTACCAAACGACGGACGTTAGTCATGGGTGTCGTAGCCACCGGAGGCTCTATTGGAGGAATTGTTCATCCGATAATGCTCAATCAGCTCTTTCAATCCAGAATTGGATTTCACAACGGTGTTCGCATCAGTGCTGGAATGAACGGTCTCCTAATGATCATTGCAAACCTCATTTCATTACAAGAAGGCAGTGGTACCCAGACGAAAGAGTCCTCGGATTCTCCCTTGCAAGATCAACCAAAAACCAAGAAATGGTATCAATTTTTCCGCGAGCCTGCCTACTGTACAGCTGTGATTGGGTATGTCCGAATTCCAATCCTTATTCAGCCATCTAATAGCTCGATTCCAGCAACTTCTTGTTCTTTACTGGAGGATATTATCCATTGTTTTATCTCCAACTGTCTGGGATTACACACGGAGTTGATAAAACGCTCGTATTCTACTCGGTATACTCATGTCTGGCTGTCTCCAAAGCGCTGGTAATACTGATTAAAAATTTCTTCAGGTTGCGATCATGAACGCTGCAAATCTTCCTGGTCGAATCATTCCTAATCACTTTGCATCGTACTTTGGCATACACAACCAGATGATCATTGCTGCTTCCATATGCGGAGCGATTGCTATTGCTTTTATTGCCATGCGCAACGCTGCTGGAGTCATTGTAATCTCTATTATCTATGGCTTTGCTTCTGGTGCCTGTAAGTCAGGACACTTTTCCGCTGATGCCAAAATACTGACTCTCAAATTGTAGACGTCTCGCTTCTAGCACCAATGCTTGCTGGCCTCTCGCCGAATCTGCAAGAGATGGGGTAAGTACTTTTATTATCCAAGGTTGGCAGTGTTGAAACCTCCTAACCAAAGGAGCCGAATGGGTACATGTTTTGCACTTGGCGGTGAGTTCCCCCACTTTGCTTAAGCGAGTAAGACATCCACTGACTTGACATTCTAGGATTTGCAACGTTCATAGGTAAATGCAGTCTATCTATCTCCGTGGAGCACTCATTCAATTGTAATGAGCACTATGGGCAATGGGCACTACTTCCGATTGAGAAAAACACGCCTCGCTCTCTGATACTCATTTCCATTCTTTTCTCAATCGGGAGAAGTGCCATTTCCCACAGTGTCCGCTCGTACAGGACCTCCCATTCTGGGTGCACTTCTGGGTGATTCGGAATATAGGTGGCTGCGTCCATCGCTGTTCAGTGGAGTAAGGAAGTTTTTTCCGTGCTCAGACTACAAGTGTTCTAATGCTAGACTTTACTATAGTGCTGTGTTCTAGCTGGCGTTGTGTTCATGATCGCTGCTAGGCATTTCAAGATGAAGACTCTTGAACAAAAGAGACAAGAAGGTGTCGAGGTTAGGTCAAGAAAACATATTGTTTGAACCCAGGTCCTAGGTATGATATTACCGCCGAGGGAGAAAAGGTGATTTGCAAGCGAAAAGGCGAGCCTGTAACGTCGGATAGAATACACGTCATGTCCTTACCTTACTTGAGATGAAGTTGGGTCTCCCGTCGGGATCAGAATCAGTGTCTTTCTACAGCAAATACTATGAACATAGGAATTACAAAATACTCTACGGGTTAACCTGTTCGACTTGAACGCCACTTAGTGTACAGTCCGAGTCGGACTGAGGGGAAATTACGTGCATCGTGGATTCTAGAAGCCACTTGTGATATTTTTGAAAGTTGAATAAACTGTTTTTTTGGAGCGGAGATGGTTCAAGTGGTTGATACTGGAGATAAAAAATACTCTACGGGTAACCTGGGGTAACCTGTTCGACTTGAACGCCACTGAGTGTACAGTTCGAACCGGAAATTACGTGCAGCTTATCGTGAATTCTAGAAGCCATTTCTGATACTTTATTGTCCAACCTTCTTCCCACTTGAAAGCTAGAGCGATGACTATCAAAACCCACGACTAGGTGGTTAGAAAGTTGAATGGAGTCTTGATAACTTTTTTTGGAGCCGAGGTGGTTTAAGTGGCCGATATTGCTGAGTAAAATCGAAAAGCAACACGTTGAAAGTTCCTATCAGGCTGAGTGCGCACAAAGCGATGGCCATCATGTTACGTGGGGATAGATAACAAGTTGAATATAGTCTTGGGGAACTTTTTTGGGGACGGAGAATTGTTCCAGTCAGTACTGCATAAGATAGAAAAGCAACAGGTTGAAAGGTCCTACTGAGCGCACACTCCAATCACACGTGTCATTGGCAGGCGCGAATCATTGACTCAACTTGGAGGTAATGAACAAAGGAGCATCTAATTGTGACGGCTAAATTATAATATAAGTAAAATGGAGCTTGTCAGTACTGAGAATTAGATGTTGAACGCTGCTACAGTGACACCGAAAACTGATGCCACCCCCGTGACCAGATCGAATTGAGTTTTTGAATTGAATCTGGTCACGGGGGGTGGCATCAGTTTTTGGCGTCACTGTATCATGCGCTTCTTTTTGATTGTTTCTAATAATATTCTCGTTGACACCTATTGAACTCTGCATATCAAGTCGCAGTCGGTCTCCCGTACATCCTTCGACATAGAGGAGTACTGTTCAAAGAATTCCACCGATCGTTCGGGTATACGAATACTATGAGAGACGTTGTCGTCTGGCACGATTACATTGAACGGCCGCTCGAATATTCAAAGGGGGATAAAACTTCTCTCAACAGACACTTTCATCGCTGAAGACAGGTTTCCATGTTCTAAGCAAGTGCCACAAAATCATCATTCATCCGTATTGCTTGCCCATTCATAACTAGACTCCCAGCCATGGGAAGATTGACACCTAATGGCCGCTTTTCCCCTTGAACACTTCAAATTCGTCTTTCCAGGGTCCTCCAAGAGTCTATGAGGAAACAAATCCACATCTCGAAGTCCAGGAATACACACCTTTCCCGTACTACCGAGGAGTACTCCTTTCCAATACCTGTGGGTATAAGAACAGATGCTTTGCATCCTGAACTAGCATCCCAAGCTCATTGGGTTCCCGCTTCCCGAAACATTCATCGCTGAATCAAGACGAGTATCCGACATGCGGTGGCAATGGTCTACGACCCTACTGCATGCAGTGGCATGGTTAACCCTCACGTCGAGTGGAATGGCCACATCGCCGTTTTCGTTCTCTGTCCGCAGTGATGTGTAAGGATTCCCAGCCTTGCAGTATTCTGGACCTGTGCTGATAATTATTCTTAGAAACACATCAGAAATTTACCCCAGCACTCGTCTCACTCGATATGGGGGATGGATTCCTAGTCCTGTCGTCTATAACAGCTTCATTCATAAACACAGAGTGATTGCCAGTGGACGAATGAGCAATGGGTCCGCTCACATCCCAGCTGTGGCTGAGTTCGAGCGTGCCATCAAGAGTGATCCAGTGATGACCGAGTTGTGGAACCAAATCTTCCTCCAGGTTTCACCCCTGAATCAGGTATGTAGCAAATTTGAAGCACCATCTATGTATTGTATCCATCTGACTCGCCATTCTGTCTAGGTCCCCGGATTCGATGGTCTCCTTTACATGTTGGATCAGGTTCTTGTCGAGCCTCCCAGCTTTCATATGGCTAGGGACGCCCAAGGGAATATCATCCAAGGAGAATCTATTGGTGTTCCCGTCTATGTACTCATGGATCTCCTGGCTAACACCGGTGCTGCCCACGATCTCTTCCGAATGCCTGCTTACGCCGCCGCTCTCAAAAAAATGTTGAACAGCTGGGGCACGTATCTCACGTCTCCAGACTCAAATAAAACGCTCACCGACGACGTCGAGGGTTGGTTCGGCCCCACTGCCTTGGCAAGTCTGCAATCGGCTGATCGAGGTACATTCGACTCCACCTACGTTGTCCCCAATCCCAACATGACCAGTCGCGGTTTCCCCTCCTTCGATGCATTTTTCACTCGAGAGGTCCAAGATTCTGCACGACCCATTCTCAATCCCGATGATTCCTCTCTCATCGTCAGCGCTTGCGAGTCGACCGTGTATCGTATCGCAAAAAATGCCTCGCTTCATGATCAGTTCTGGCTCAAAGCTCAGCACTACTCCCTTTACGACATGCTCAACCATGATAACGACCTTGCTACCCAGTTCGTCGGCGGAACCGTCTACCAGGCGTTCCTCAGCCCTCAGGACTATCATCGCTGGCGTAGCCCAGTCGACGGTGTTATCTCCAAGGTAGTTATCGTCCCAGGTACCTACTACGCCGCCTTACCAGACGAGGGTGCTCCAGCGGACGATCCCGACTTCCCGGAGGGTGACCCTCACGGTGCTGCCATTCGTTCTCAGGCCTGGATCGCCCATTCCTCCGCTCGTGCTCTCATCTATATCAAATCTGACAACCCCAAAATCGGACTCATGTGCTTTATTGGAATTGGGATGGGCGAGGTTTCGACGGTTGATGTGACGGTGAAGAAGGGGCAGCAGGTTAAAAAGGGTACTGAGCTTGGCATGTTCCATTTCGGAGGGTCATCTCATGCTCTACTCTTTGGCCCCCAGGCAAACATTACCTTTGCAGATGACGTTCAGCTCGATACGCATCATAAGGTCATGTCCACCATCGCTCAGGTTTCCTAATGCGGATCAAAAGTACTTGGTTCCATTGAAGTCCGCGTAGATTATCACGAATTTTGAATAGGTTTTTACTGTTTATAGGATGTAAGACTCATGACACGAGTCCAATGATATCAGCTTTAGAAACATAGTCCATACGACCTGATGGGCTCCACTACGTATCCATCCCAGTCTTGCCGCGGTCCGGGTAGGTCCGGTATTTGACCAAATTTCCTGGCCCTCGCACGCCGAAAAGGGACAAATATATCCGCTCGACGGATAGATGACCTAATATGTGCACGGAAATAAGATACATTAGGAACCCAAATATAAGTCGAAATAGATCATGTATTAGTAAGTCAGATATCTAACCAGAAAGTTGATTCCCAGTGAAAAGTCAATGGGCCCAGAGCGAACCCCAACGAATGTCCAAAAGATGCTCAGTCTGACTCGCCTGTGTTCGCTCTCGTTACAAAATTGTGCACCGCTCATTATCTGCATTGAGTCAAACTGAGTCCGAGCGAGTATTTTTTGGAAGATCTTGAGTATATTCGCTCTCATTCGCTCTCGTCCGTTTGGTTTGAATAGGGTGCACACTAATTGGTGCGCTCGCTCTGGTTCTCTCTGGCTCACTCTGGTCCTGATAAATTGTGAAGGAAATGTTCATTGTGATTCGCTACGGTACGATTTGGTACAGTACATGGCATGCATACATAGTAGAAATACACTGTAATAAAATGCATTCTCCTGCATCCGTTGCCATAATCCCTTCTACACCGATGTCCTCTCCAAAAATGCCTGAAAAAGTCTGTGTACATAGGTTTTGTGTCAGGAAGGCACTGTATTATTCGATGCTGACTCGGATTCTCTAAACAACGTGCTAGCGTCGCCGATGAAATGACTTTATTCATCACTACAATAACTCTTCTGATGGAACAAGTTTCCCTGCCCTACTATCACCGATCCAAACAAGATCCCCTGCCCTACTATCAACTATCCACTAGTCTCGACTTCCTCTGGTTGCCAGACCAACAAATGGACGTGCGGTGGACCTCTGTTCAATGGCGTCGACAGGGGCTGCTTTCTGTCGAGATACATGGGCTCCTTGAGCGGAGGCATGTCCTTAATGCGCTGTCAGCTGAGGGAGGAGTGTATGCAACACGCTGAAACGCACCGAGAACTCGTCTTTCACGAAAAGTGCCTTCACCCACAGCCAGAGGTATTCTGAATGGATTCAGTCTGCGGTTCACAGCAGAGAGGGTGATGACAGACCTTGTCGAGAGCCATTTTGATAACTGCTTGAAAGGAGATGGTAGGCGGTTGAAGGCGTGGTTGGGGAATACGAAAACGAGTAAGTCAAGTCGATCGGTCTTTATCTTCTTTCTGACCAGTTGGAGTCAGGGGCCTTCGTTGTTTAAGGAGTCTATGAGCTCCTACTCTTATAAGGCGACGATCAGCTTCGTTGTGGTCGTACTTCACGAGTCCTTTCAGGATGAGCCGCTGCTACATAATCGGTAAAGGAAAGTGTGCGTTTTCCAGTCTTTTGATACAACTAGAACCTCACTGACTATTCTGTAGTGCCTGACGCTGTTCATGCCTCACACAAGTCCTATGTCAAACGGGCGAAAATCGGAATCGTCATCCAAAGATTTGCTACATTGACTCCTTCTATGGTTGATGAACTTCGGGTCGGAGATATAGCCAGCATCATCGTTAGCCCTGATCAGTCATCCACGTTACTGGTGCACGCAGAGACTTGCGAAGACTCCGTCAGAGCCACAGGTCAGGCCGACATGCTCATCATGGTTGAAGGCTCCATTCACGCTGTCAACACTCTTCCCTACACCATACAAGTGGCCATGGCACTGGATGGTCCGTCGACATCAGGTGCCAACGTCCTCGTTCTCGGAAGTCAAACTCTTTGCGCTTCCGTGCTCTATTGCGCCCTGACTTTGATGCTGAGCAGTACTATATACCTTGTGCGTATACCAATCATTTTGTGGTGGCCTTGTGTTCACATTCAGCAGTTGGACAATACTCCTGAACGATTTGATCAACTCATAGCAAGGCTGGCAAAGGTTGTCGCACCTCATCTTCTCGCGAAAGTCGTGGATGTCATTGAGAAGCCTGGTACCGACATATCAATTGTAATCTCCACTCTGGAGGATGGTTTTACTCAGAGAACTCCGGCGTTGTATACCGTGGTGAAGAGTGTTCTCAATGCTAAACCTCCTGGACACTATTTGGACGTTGGTGATCAGTCAGACGACGATGGCGTCTGGGTCAGGGAAGCCAATGATGCAGACTGGAAAGTCTCCTATCTCGGGAAGATCGTCGATCTCTCTTGCCCATCCTTGTATCAGAAAATGGGGCACAAAGGGGATGGAGCCCGCTATTGTCAGTTGAAAGGGGGTTGGGACAAGGATACATTCCTCGATTCTAATTAGTTTCTTTAATTCCTTACATTATTTGATCCCAATACGTTGTTGCATTTTTTGAATAATTTTCAACCTGAAGCTAGATTTCCCTCCGAAACTTCCTCTTCTGCATTCCTCGATTCTAATATTTTCTTTGAATCTTTACATGACTCGATCCCATACGTTGTTGCATTTTTGATAACCTTTCAACCTGAACTAGTTTTTCCTCCGAAACTTCTTCATTCTTAAACGGATAGTTCTCCAGGAAAGATGAATAATGGCGTTTCCCCCTCTGCTGGTGGTGGGCGCCGTCCTTGATTGTGCTTGCAAAAACCGTCCACACACTTGCCACTTAAACTTCGCATCTCATTATGTGCACTCTTCCTTGCACCATCACCTTGATTTGTCGCGTTTTTTCCGAGAGCCTGCTCTTACATTGTTCAGGCTGGGGTGTGGTGCCTATCACTGCGGGCATAATACGATTTACTGACCTAGTAAATCGATTAGTCAGCTTAGGAAATCGATAGGAAATTGGTTTCCTGGAATCTGATTGGCTGTTCACAATTTACTAAGGATTTACTATCAATTTACGCAGTGAGAAGAAGGTATTATGCCCGCAGTGTATGTCACCCACGTTGATAGGGACGCTCCCTCAACCAATTTCCTCGAAAACCCCATTACCATTTTCTACAACACACACTTGCTCTGCCGTTTTGCCCCAGCGCATCGCATTCTCCATGGGGCGGCTGTCATCATCAAGCACGCAGGTCATAATGAACTTTTATACCAACTGGTGGACATTCAAGATTCAGATTTTGATTGG